>CAJNIZ010006202.1:0-26873 GCA_905231905.1 Symbiodinium pilosum
GCCAATGAAAGCACATCTCGGCCAACCCCAAATTGTCACTGTTCTAAGGGGCCGCCCAGGGAACTGTGGCCATATCAAAGCTATGGTGCGGGCACTATTATAATCTCTATATGCGGGTTTATTTTTTCGGCTCAAATGGTAAATGGGCTTATATGGGTCTTTATGTAGGGGCACCTGAATTATGCCTAGGCCACAAGGGATTAAAACCCTAAACCCATGCTGGGAGAGAATTTCTCTTCAGGGGTCGGTTCCACATTTCCCTCCCCGTACTGTCAACAGGTTTAGTGCTAAGAGATTTGGGTTTAGGGATACTACACCAATAATGTAGAGAATCAAATGGAAACGAATATAGATCCAGAAGTGAAAACTAATGAACTAATGTAGGATAAGAGCTATACAGGATTTAACTCCTCAGAATCAAACGCACCCCCACCACCCCCACCCCCATCCCCACTACCGCACCCACCCCCACCCCCACCCCACCCCCACCCCGCACCCGCACCCCCCGGAGCCGGACCCGCACCCGCACCACCACCACCACCATCATCATGATCACCAAACAATAGTAGATATTCCCACTACAATACCGTATACCGCATTGGGAATATTCAATGCTGGGCTGTTGAGGAGTTTGCATTTAAAGTCATAGGGAGGGAATTCGGATTTCAATGTGGATTAGAAGTGGAAACATGTGCGGAGTATGCGGAAATATTTCAGTCCGCCGAATTCTTTGGCTGCAGTGATGACTCTGCTCATCAACATGCGGGCTGCTCGGAGACGAAAGGCACCTTTTTCGAAAAATCCGGGCCCTGTGTTCCCCCAACAGAGTAAAGCCGTGCACAAATCTGCAAAACCATCAAAACGGGCCTATGCCTTTCAGAATACCCCTACCTAAGCCCTCAATCCTAGACCTAAACCGTCCCTGGACTGTTCTCATGCAGCCTCTGCCAGAGCGTACATGCTGAAGAACTTGTCGTAAGCATACTCGGCCTGAGAGCGAAGAGAGCGAAAGTTTGTAATCTCTAGACCATAAATTCACTGGGACCCTGACAGAAACCAGAGAGACCCTAAATCCTAAATCCTGAAATGTCTAAACCTTGGATCCCTAAACCTTGAATCCTAGACCCTAGACCCTAACTCCCTAAACCCTAAATCTCTAAATCCTGACTCCTAACTCCCTAAACCCTAAACCCTTGGGGACTTATTTAGGGATTTAGGAGAGAGCGTTTAGGGTTTAGGCTTTGGGATATAGGGTTTAGGGTCTAGAGTTTAGGATTTATAAGGGTTTAAGGTCTGTGGTTTGGGGTTTATGGGGTAGACGCTGGAGCCATGCCGGAACTATTTGTGTGGAAACCTGTAGGGCATTGTAGTGATTATTGAGCAGCAACTTTCTACTGAAAGTTCACGGAAGAATTACGATTACTGTTATTTAGCAACGTTCAGAAACGGCTGAAAGTAAGCCCTCGAACCCTAAACCCTGAACCCTCCCTAAACCCTAAACCCTAAGCCCGTAGGGTAAACCCTCCAAGACAGGGAAACGCAGGTTATAACCAGCTAATATCCTATTACCTCTCTAAAGGATAGGGCTTAGGGCTTTAGGGGTTTAGGGTTTCTACCTAACACTTGCTGGTAACGCTAGGGTTTTGCAGTACATCTACCTAGTCCCTATGTCTTCAAATCCTTCGTATCGTCACGGTTTCCATTTCATTCCTGTTTGCTTTACATTTGCTCCACTAGTGTAAAGTGCCCCTATATACCCGTATACTATATAGCCCCTTTCCAGAGACCCCCCAGTTTGGAAATTATCATTTGCGGTGAAACTTGAAATACTCACCATATACACATAACTTTGGAAATGCTTGAGGCCCCCATAGAAGGACAGGGGCAGTATACAAGCAGATTCTAGGGGGTCCACTTCACTTCAGGACTGCGCAATGATTTTTTTCGCGAAGCTGCCAGATGTGTGGGGGGAAGGGGCGTGTCCTGAAGTTCATACGAGGGGATCCCAGTTCTTCAGCCAGCAGACCATTGGACCTAAGTTTTTGCCCTGAACCCTTGAAGCCTATAAACCCTAAACCATCGAGAGGCTGGCAGAGTCCAGGTCATCCCGATTGACACCGGCCTGACACGCAGCTAGAATTCTTCCCCGTTGGGGGGTCCTGTGAAAAACTTTTATAGCCGTATTAGTATGTCTAAGCTACTAATAGGAAGACATGGGAATATGTGGGGTTTAAAATCTTAGGGTTTGGGATTTTTGGGGGGTCTAAGGTTTAAGCGTTGAGTGTAATGGGCAATGGGTTTAAGGCTTCAAGGATTTGAGGTCAAGGGGCTTAAAGTGTATATCTATACATATGAGCTATAGTCTAAACTCCTAGTATCCCCCGTAATGAGGAGTTTAGACAATAGCTCAGATGGCTTTAGAAGGGTGCTCAGAAATCCAGATCGACATGCCATGCAGCAACAGCAACTCACGCCACGTTTGGTGTATTATTTTGGCAGTCCGTAGCTACAACTCGATTGAGATGCGGCTTAGCCTCCGTAGACTCAGAACCATAAACCCTAATAACGATTCTTGTAACTAGCTGGAAAAACTCCTGGAAGGAGACTGCATTCAAGGGTTTCATGGAACGCCGTGTCCCTTAACGATTTCCCAAGATGGCCCCAATGTACCTTATAGGAACCAATGTAATCCCCTAGGGCTCCTTGCAAGGATCCCCTAACTGAGAGGTACAACGCTAGGGGTACTACCCAAGAACTTTTGCTGGATGGTTTAGGGTTTAGGGTTTAGGGGTTGGATCATGCTCCAATCCGCCACCGCAGCCATGCAAGCCTATTGTAGGCATACAAGATTCGGCAGTGGGCAAACACCACCCTAAACCCTGTCCCTAAACCCTAAACCCTAAAAATCATACACACCAAAGCCTAAACCCCAGAGACTAAATCTCAATCCCTACGCCCTGGAACAGACAACTCCAAGTCGAGGCTACCTCTAAACCTGGGTCTTTGTTCTGAACCCTACAAATAAAAGAAGGTTTAGGGTTTAGGGTTTAGGGTTGAAGGGTTTAGGGCAATGGAACATCAAATGGGGATTACTATAATGAAGAATCAGATGGAAGATGAAGCGGGCATGGGGATTTAAAAAGGGATTATGGGATAATTTTCCCATACATTTACTGGGGTGTTAAGGGTTATACTAAAGTACCAAGGGACCCCCGTGCCTTGAAAGGCCCTTTGGTTGCCCAAATATTGACATTGGCTCATATAAGGTTTAGGGTTGAGGAGCCGAGTGGCACCAAATCCAAAACTGCCATCCAATGCTCAGGACCCGAGCAAAGGGCTCTGATTTTGAGAAGCCCCTACAGGCCGGCTCCTACCTAAGTTGCTAAGGAGGTTGCCAAAACATGGTTGCGTTGCATGTAGATAACATGGTTTCTCCATGACGTACAATGCTACATGCTTTTAAAATCCTTAAAAGCGACAAAGCCGCTCACCCGCCTCAGCGCCGGAAACAGCCGAAACCCACACTCCGTGGCGGAAGGCAGTGCCAAAAGTGTCCTTCCAGACTCTGGCTTCATCTGGGTTGCTGTTAAGGAACTTGAATTAAGTTAGCATACTGGGTACATAAAGTAATTCATATGGTTTCCCCAATATAGCTCATATGCGCTTACCCTCCTCACAGTAGCATGGAACCTGAAGGGGGCCCTTCGTAGACTGCTGTCCCTCTGAAGTAGCGGTTTGAAATTCAGTTCCATGCTGGTTTGGGGCCCTAATCCCAAATACCGGACACGCACACACACACCCACACAGACCCTAAACTGCAATCCCTAAATCCTGAATCCTCACTCCTAATCCCTAGACCTCAATCCCTAAATATTACCCGAAACCCTGAACTGGCCTGGACCCTAAGTCCTGAAAACCGCAAACCGCAAACCTCAAGTCCCTCATATTCCTAAATCTTCCTACATAGGTCCTTAGAAACACTTAAAAGGGACCGTAAACCCCTGAAGCCTAAACCCCTAAACCCCAGACCTTAAGTGGACCCCACCCAGTTCTAAGGGATATTAAGGGTTATAGTAGGGTGCTCTCATATTCCTGTCATTCCACTATTGCAGGGTGGGGAACCCTCCTAACCTAAACCCTCAACACCTAACCCTAAACCCTAAACAAAGCCTAAACTCCAGCTCATGAAAATGGCCTCGCAAACATCCTCTGGCAGCCCCACCAGCGAAAGCTTGTCTACCTGCGCAAGAAGGTTTAGGGTGTAGGTGTTTAGGGTTTAGGGTTCATCGGTAGCATTTTTGGGTCATTGAACCCAGTAAGATTAATATTGTATAGAAAATACTATACCCTAGAAGGAGGATATGATCTTATTCTGTATTGGCAGCATGCTGCTCACATTACACTTGGTTCACTTACAGGGTTTAGACTCTGTAGGGCTCAGGGTGTATAGGATTCAGGGTTCTTAGGATTTAGGGAATTGGGTTGGGATACTGGATAGCCCCAGATCCAAGAAAGGGTTTATAGAGTCACAGCGCAACCTGGAAAAAATCTTCTAGCGATTCCAACCCCAAGTTGCAATGGCAGTGACAATGCTAACGTCGTGCAGCATGGGGCACTTGTGAACGGCACACCCACAGCTTGAACTTAAGCAACAAAATCTACGCCATCACAATGAAAAAAAACCTTCTAACTCTAAACCCTAAACCGCGCGGCTCGATACCCCAGTAGTAGACCTTCCTAAGGCCTCCCTATGTTCAGCATATGAGTAGTGTTTTTGGTGGTTGAACCCAAGAAGATCATATTCCTTATATAAGGTTTAGGGTTTTAGGGTTTAGGGTTTAGGGAAAATACTATACCCAATAGGAGGATATGATCTTATTCTATAATTGGTACCATAGTATCCCCAAATAAAATACTACTCATATGGTCTCCTAACATGGGGCCTTTCTTGCTTGGGGCCCCGAAACCTAGACCTCTATACCTCACACCTTTTCTTGGGGACCTGATTTTGTATACGGAAAATTGCCAGACATACAGTTATGTATGCTGACAAAGGGGTAGGGTCTAGAGGTCTGGGTAGCTGGGTTGGCCCCTAAAACCCCTTGAAACATGTTCGTATATAGGGTCCCCTACTGAAGCCACTAAGGGAATATACAAAATACAGGGTAGGGTGGGTCTAGGTATAAACCCAGAAACCCAAACCCCAAAGCCTAAACCCTAACTCCAGGGTTCCCTGAGGCAAAGCACCCTGCCTCTACGATCACATCGCCGGCCTTTAGGAGAGGCTGTCCAGGCTTAGCCTCCACCTCCTGTTTAGGGTTTAGAGTTTATTCCCATTACTGAGGGTTTGGTGGCGGATTTTTGAACTTAAAACTTTGAGGTGTTGAAATTTTGTGATTAATGAAATTTGGGAACCCTAAGCAATGGTCCATTTACATGGGCCCTTAACCCTGGGATCCCTATATACCTACAATGTAGCCTATATGTACCCTTTAGAGCCCCTAGAACAACCCTAAAAGGTTTAAGAGCCCATAATATGGGCCCATTCTTCGAACTTCAGAGCTTAGACACGCACCCTTAACCCTAAACCCTTACCTTCAGAGCTTAGACACGCACCCTAAACCCTGAACCCTTAACTTCAGAGCTTAGGGTTTAGGGTTTATAGGGTTATCAAGGGCTCTTCGGAGGGACCCCATGGAAGGTTCCTCTGGTCCCACCACCTTGGTTTGGGGTTTAGGGCTTAGGGTTTTTTTTGTTATATGAGCTGTAATCTGAACTCCTTGAAGGGGGATATATTTGGGGGATTATATAGGGGACTGTTGTAGGGGTTACTAAAGGGATACTCGGAGGTTTAGACTATAGCTCATGTAGCCCCTTATATCAGCAGGTAGTCCCCATCAAGGGTGTCTCCTACAGGCCCAAAGGAGGTAAGAGTTTGAGGATTTGGGTAACTTTCAAGAGAATACAGGTACTCCTACATAATAGGTCATTCATGAATTGTCGAGGATTATGTACCGAACTTGAAGGAACTTGTATATTCCCACCCGCCTCCCACAACTCAGACCCTCTTCATTCGGTCGTATAACTAGGACAAGTTGGACCTGGTTTGCGGGCCTGCCACCTCAATTAAAACGAACCTGGAGCAGAAGCCAGCACAAAGAGGAATAGTAGTTCTCTCATTCTTTATGACTAGCCTAAAACATACACCAAAACCCTCTTCGATTTTAAAGCCCTGCACCACACTGACACTAACCGTTAGGAATCAACATGTCAGAGCCGTCTTAGGGGATCTGAGTTCGCAATAGAGTTCTTAGGTATTCCTTGGGTACACAAGGGCGGGCGTCCTTAGGCATTTCTTGGATATAGGGCTCTGGAACGCTTACTCTGACTTACTCTCATTTATTTTGGGATTGGCAGTGAAGTCTCCACCCGCATTCTGATCTCCTCCACGACCATCCCCCACTTTGTTGTCTGCAACGTCATGCCACATCCTTAGATGCAGTACTGGCGGCGTCGCTGGTAGCGGTAGCGCCAGTGGTAGCAGCTGTAGTGAGGTTGTAGCTGTTGCGGCAGGATTAGCAGCAGCCGTCGTGGCAGTAGTCAGGGTCTTTGTCGTGGCAGTGGCTGCGGTGGCACTAGGAGGATGTTAAAGCACATGCCATTCCAAAACAATCATAACAATTGTTTTCGGCTGTTCTAATCCCGACAATCCAGTACATAATTCAACCCCATTTTAGATGTAATATCCCTATATACTTGCAGTATACTCAGTACAATTTGTAGTAGGGGATGCAGCCAGGCCTTACTGCCCCCTTCTTAGTTCATATGGGGTTTCCCAAGATTGGCAGTCCCTTTTCAGGTCCCTATAGTAAGCACTAAAATATGTGTTGGTTTGGATTGGGGTCCCTCAATTTGGGGCATCTGAATGCCTTCGAAGCACCAAGCGGCGAATCTAGGCAGTTCCTAGGTGTTCCCACCTTCCGCACGTCACGACAAGGCCTGACAGCTCTCTGGGCAGGCGGCCAACTTTGTCCAACACCCGCAGCTGCATGCGCCTGAGCATGGCCGTTTTCTCCTTGAGCCTGACATTGCTACCCTTGTTCCGTCACTACTGTAAATTGTGCATTGCGGCTCCTCGGGAAACTGACATGGATAGGAAGAAGCCGTCACTTCTCATTGAAAACTCATCCTTCCAACCCTAAACCCCCAAACCCTGTCAGTTTGGGTTTTGGGTTTAGGCCCTAAACCCTGCACCCGGTTCAGGATGAGTACCCAAACTTCGAGGGCTACCTAATCCAACTACAAACCCCATTTTCGGGCTTGCAGGTGCCAGCTCTCTCATGCCGATACCAGCGCCCTATGAGCTGTAGCTTAGGGGTTAGGGCTTAGGGTTTAGGGTTTAGGGGTTTGGGGTTGAGGGTTTAGGTTTTAGGGGTTTGGTTTAGGGTTTAGGGTTTAGGGGTTAGGGTTTAGGGTCTAGGGTTTTGGATTTGGGGTATGGGGCTTAGGGTTTAGGATCGAAACTCCTTAAAGGGGATTATATAGGGGGTATATACGGGACTACCACAGGGGTTATTAAAGAGGATACTAGGAGTCTGAACTATAGCTCCTATAAACTCCCTTACATAAACAGAAAAAGGTGCATATGGGGTTCTTGAGAAAATTCCAACTCTTTCTACTTACCGGGGACTAGATAATCTCCTTGTACTCCCTACATATCTTGGGTTCTGCCCCCACCCCCAAAGTTAGATAACAGTGTAGAATGATCATACTGTAGTTCTATATCGTGCTAATCTTAACCACAGACTGGTTCTGGATGGGGGCAATACTGCATGTATATCCGTAGGGCTCCCAGGTTCATCTGACTTCGCAACACCCCTTGTGCCTAAACCTGAAAAAAACCCTGAACCTGAAATCCGGCACCGCAAACCCTAAACCCTAAATCCTAAAATCTGAGTGAACGACTTGATGCCGGGCACCTTGGGGATAGGCTTTCCTGACAGATGCAGCTGTTGATGTCTCGGGCCGGGGGCTGACAGGCTTGCTTTCGAGGAAAAGACTATGGGCATAGAGTAAATAATACAGGTTCTTACTTATAGTGACGTGACTTAAGTCTATAATCTAAACTCCCATTTTATAACCAGCATGGTATTCCCCTATATAATCCCTTATATAGCCCCCTTTGTGGAGTTTAGATGGGGGACTGTCAAAATTATGGTCCCTTTTTGGGTCCCTATGATAATACGGGGCCTAATACGGGGCCTAATTTAGGGGACCCAAAAAGGGACCATAATTTTGACAATCCCCCAGATTATGGCTCATATGCAGGGCATGAACCCGTGCGGCCTGTTGGGAGGTCCTCCGCCTTCGCATCTCGTGGAGCTTCCCGCTTCACGGCCACCTGGGCTGCTGTTAAGGAACTGCAACTAGGTAACTGTATTGAGGGAACCCGATTATTTGCCACATACCCATCTAAACCCCCTTAATTAGATAGAATATGGGGTATATGGGGATCTTAATTTAATATGCCCAAAGCCCCATTCTATCTGCTTAAGGGGGACTGCAACTGTTGTCAGGAAACCCGATCATTTGCTATATGCCCATATCATGGTAACTTTATTTAGTTTTCTGAAAAACAACCCAGCCGCGGGCTCTTCCGTCTGCATTGCTTCTGGCTCCACTGGTTCCGGCTCCTCCGTCCGCGCCCGTTTTGCAGGCGCCTCTGGCACAGCTGCCACGGGAGCTTTCCTGCATAGAGATAAGGCAAGAATGCCCATATTCATGTGTCTTCATCTGTTGGTAATAGCCGTAATAATAATAATAACAATGAGTACTGGGTACCGGTAACAGTGATCGTAAAAGTATCGGTGATAAGTAGCATAATGAGTGAATAACGACTAGTAACTGGTAATGGTTAGCAGACCCTAGTAATGGCAATACTCAGTCTCATGCAGCACATGGGGCTGTCCTGTCAGCCTCTTCCTGCAGCAGGCGGGTGAGATGGTCCTCCGCGGCCTCCACTAGCTTGCTTTCATGCACTTCCCCATGGAAGCGACTTTAAGGGCTCTGCAGAGATTGTACAGGGATTTAAGACGATATTTGGGAGTGCACAGGGTTTCGAGTCTATACTCCTCAGCACTTTACGCGGAACCCCGTACACCGCCCGGTTCAAAGGACAGTAATCTTCAGAGACCTTTTTGGGGTTCCCTTTTAGGTTGGGTGTGGGCAGGTCAGGCAACAACAGCGACTCTGTCTGTTGCAGAGTGCTTTGAGGAACCCTAGTGGTTGGTCATGTAATCTTAGGTTGAGCCCGCCGCTCTCTACTACTGGTACAATAGAGATTTTGAGCGGCCCGAACACAAGCAACATTATCCGCAACGGTCACTGTCAGTGGGGTTGGCTGGACCCCGAAATGCACCGCCTTGATTGCTCTGTTGCAGACTGTTTTTACACCTTGCAGATTTCCGAAACCCTAGTTACACCCCGAACCCTCGAAACAGCGCTAAACTCAAAACCTGGACCCCTCGCATATGTTGGCCATCAGCCATAATGATATTGAAATGTCCCGAGTGGACCTCTGTGTACAATCTTTTCCCCTGAGATTAAAACCCCCTGCCCGCCGCATATAGAACATTCCCTGCAAGGGCCCAGCATAACCCCCAGTATTCCCAGTATACCTATCGGGTCCTCACGCCCCCGTTTCGCGAAAAAATCATATAGGTCCAAGTTGGACAGCGATCTCGATTTGTATTGTAAGGGGGGGGTTAGTGTTTAGGGTGTAGGATTTTGGGGTAGAACCAACTGAGGAATATCAAGCTGCAGTCTTTTGACTAACTTCCAATGTGGAATCAGCTGCCTGCAGCTCTTCTTCAGAAGCAGCCTGCTCTGCACCTCACAGTTTCTTCTTTCAAGAATAGTTTGCATTTTAATTTTCCATTATCCCAAGATAATCCAATATAACTCTAATATACATAGGTGAATCCCCATGTAGATTTATAGCTAGAGCTCCCAACTGGCGGATCCACAAAAGTTGGACTACCAAAATCCTCCGTTGTCTGTGCCAATAAACTACATACCCAGAATATGGTGCCCTATACAACCATTAGACCCTAGACCTGAACTCTAAACCCTAAACCCTAAACTCCAAACCCATAGTAGTCTCCATTTTCTTTTCCATTATCCCATATAACCCCAATATTATACCCCTACATTATACCCCAATATTATGCCCCTATATTATACCCCTAAACCCTAAACTGAAAAACTCCAAACCCTAAAACGCTCCACCAGGCTGAGGCTTTAGCTCGAACATGAACAGACACATATGGGTAGTTCCCAAATTACGGTGCCAGCTTCGTACCACGAAATATTAGGTGCCGTAATATAATCTACAACCAAAGGGGGCCAACAATTTTGAGAACAACCCATATAACTCCCCATTACCTGCTAACCCTTTAGGTTTTAGGTTTACGATGTAGGGTTCGGGGCTTAGGGGTTCATCAAGCATCTCTTACTGAAGTGACATTCCCCCCAAACAATTCTCTACAGCCCTTCTCTTCAGATGCTTTTACCTGCCCCAAGACTCTAAACTGTGTGTGTGTGTGTCTATGCGTGTATTTATGTATTCGATTTCTACAATCATACCAAACGGACACAGGCCACCACTTCATTCTACATTGCTGCAGCCCAAGCGCGTGCTTGGAAAAGGGCGCTTCTAAGCGCCTGGGATGACTGAACTGGGTTTGGGGTTTGGGGTTTAGGGTTCAGGTTTAGTGTGAGTGAACGGTTGGAGCGATAGGCCTTCTCTCCGAACAAGGGCTATCAAGGGATAGAAATCCACGAAGACACTTTCTTATATATCTATATATATATATTACGCAGGTAGGTACAGATACACATACACACATATATATACATACACATGCATAGATACATCAAGTATATATACAAAGGCGAATACATGTCTTGCAGCCAAAGCCAAACAGCTGGAACACTGAGGATGGATGGGTGGGAGAGTAGGGTACCGATGTTGCAGCTTTCTGAACGCCTCCCTGCCGCCTTCAAACAAAACCCCTGTTTAGGGTCTACTGGGGTAGGTTTGGGGCCTTATAAATGTCAACTTTTTTTTTTTATGTCTTCTCAAGGATTGTACAGCGGTTGAACGTAATACAAAATAAACGTTCAAACCTACCCCTGCCTAGGGTAAATATTCTCAGATTACAACATGGCTCTTGGGAATAATCGGTAGTATGGGGGGCTTACTACCCAATGAAATGGCTCATGATGCCTCTGCATGCATTTAGCTTTACAAACAAAATGTCTAGCATGCGAGCCTTAGTATCGCGATGACGTGATTACTTGGACGGTCAGTGGGCATATTCGGAAGATTTACACTCCCGGAAACTAACATGGAAATCCAACAAGGGCCCTGTAAAGACTAGAGTCCTTCAAAAAGGGGGCTATATGGGTTTCCATGTTAGTTTGGGGGAGTGTACAAGGACATCCGACGAAATATAGAGGATGTATTTGGTCCATGGTGGTTCTGAAAAGAGTGATCTCAAGGTATCCAGCACATTAATAAATATCTTTTGGGTCCTTATACCCGAATTTCGAAACTGCCAATGGGCTGTGGCCGAGACATTGCGCCAGGAACTGAGGGGTGAGAGGCTATTGTAGAAGGACTGTAGCAGGACTAACAGGAATGACAATGCGTGCAAGACTTCATAGGAGTCTGGACTACTTTCAGGGTTACATGGGCCTAGCAAGCTTGTACACTGTTTAACCCCCATAATTACAAGAAGAAAAGCCTTTCATGATCCTAGTTACTCCCTCGTACCTACCTAGTAAGCCCACCTGACTTCAAGCAAGGGGTCGAGGGGCCGAGTGACAGGGGCCTTTACCCCAAACAAAGAAGAAGAGCGAGAGGAAAAGAAGACGCCACAGGGTCTAGGGTTGAGCGGCAACGCCAGGGCGAAAGAAAGCATAACGCAAATCAAAACAGTCCCCTTCTACTGCTCGCAGCCTCCCACCATGATGCCCATATACACTATAGTTTAATCTACTATAGTATACTTAAACAATATAGTGCGCTATAATATACTATAATATGCTACAAATCAATGTAGCATTCTATAACATACCATAATATACTATAATGAGCTATAGTATGATATAATATAGTATACTGTAATACACGATAATATGGTATGGTATACTATAATATATGTGCCCAAAAGGTTTTGTGAGCAAGCACTGCTGACAGGCTTGGCTTGAGGATCGCACGCTAATGTTTCGTCCGGACATCACCTGGGTGGATACAATAGCGGAAATCTAGGGGTTAGGAAGGGGTTCTATAGAGGTAATGGAAAAGAAAACGGAAACTACTATTTAGGGTTTAGCCACTTCTCCCTATTGCACCTACGGTTCCTTCTGTGCGAAGGTTCGTGCCTGCTGGTAGTCTCGTCACTCTGGGCAATATTCTTGCTGCCGTGTTGATTCCTACAAAGGGGGGCAACGACAAGAATCGTTTTGATTAAGCAGGGTAATAACTCCTACTAGCAAGTCTGGAGCAGGTAATTGGGTTTATCCTTGCGCATGGCAAGCTAAGATGGAGCCCAAAAAGCATATCTGCAGCCATTTCAAATGGGGACTATCTCCATGTTAGCTGAGTCAAGGAGTTTACCTTTGCACCCTAAGGGTTTGTACCCTTGGGTTTGGGCCCCTAAACCATGAAATATGGCCCTGAATCAGGAAATTTCGTGTCCCAAAACCTAGAGTTACAAAAAATTAAGTGTACAAACGTAAAGTCTTTGACTCAGGGAAGGGTAGGGCGCATAACGGTCAAGGGCTTGGTTTAGAAGCCTCATGGGCCAACTAGATTCTGCACATGGGGTAGGTCGTCAACATTGTAGTCCCTGTCTGGGTCCCTGGTATAAAACGGCCCCTGCTGTTTGGAGTATACAACACATGACCGAACTCTAGACCACCTACATACCATATAAGCCTGGTATATTTGCCGTGTTACGTAAACCCTATACACCTGTTCTAACGATTTAGGCCCCACGTTTTAAATACTTGCAATCTTGACTAGCGGCTACCCAGGGTACGTGATCAGTATAATCCCCTCATACATCCCCCCAAAAGGGGTTATACATGTAATATTATGATATACATATGTATTTACACATCTATATAGGGTATATAGAGGAATGGTCCATCAAATGGAAGCTACCATTACATCTAGGGTGTAGGGGCTAGGGCCGATATTCAACGTCCCCCCACCTCAAGTATGAAATATGCGCTTTAACCCTGAACTCTAGACCCCGAACCGCGTGTACGGTTCCGGGTTTAGCGCTATCTGCTTCGAGAAGAACATATCTATAAGCCAGGTCGTCCGAGCTCATCTTGGCAAGGCACCCTAAACCCTAAATCACCCTCAGGTCTAGGGTTTAGGGCTTAGGGCTTAGGGTTTAGGGTTTAGGGTTTAGGGCTTAGGGTTTAGGGTTTGGGGCTTAGGGCCTTAAGGTTTAGGGCAAAATCTAATAAGCCAGAATTGAACGAAGCAGTCAGCACACGCTACACGAACACCAAAAGGGCCATTCCCGTGGTTAGCATACTTACGATGTCCCCTCAACTTAAACCCTATATCCTTCCAAATGCTCACTCATCGTTGAACACTATGTATGGTATGAACATAAAATCCTATAACCCAAAACCCTAAACCCTAAGCCCTAAACCCCAAACCCTAATCCCTAAACCCTAAACCCTAAAGCCTAAGCCCTAAACCCTAAACCCTAAAGCAACCCTTTGACCATGAACCTCCGAACCCCAAGCTCCGGAGTGGATAAGCCGCCGGCTTCTTGGAGCCTTGCCAGGGCCTAGGCCATTGAGATTGCGCTGCTGCTTGGTCTTGGGTTTAGGGTTTACGGCTTTGGGTTTACAGGATTTATGAGTTTCAGGGTTGAGGGATTATAGGGTTTGAGGGCTCAGGGCTTAATAGACTTTACAGGGCTTAGGGCTTAAGGTTTAGGGCTGAGGGAGTAGGGTTTGAAATGCTTGCGACCAGCAGCTACTACTGGATTTCTGGGGGTACCCTAGGGACCCCATCACAAGCGGACTAGGGGATCCCCATCAGGGGTTATACAAGAATTATTTAGAGAAATACCCGCTACAGCTACTTCTGCTGCTACCTCTACTGCTCCTACCCTAAACCCAAAACCCAAAACCCAAAGTTGCTGTTTCCAGTTCCTCTGCCAGCTCCTATGAGCCTAGCTGCTGCCACAGGAGCCCTTGATGTGTTACTGGGTAGGGTTTAGGGTTTANNGGTTTAGCGTTTAGGGTTTAAGGTACCCTAAACCCTGAATCCTAAACCCCATACCCTGAATCCCCTAAAGGGCCTATAGAACCCCTTGGAAGGGACCCTACATTCCTAAACCCCTAGACCCTAAACCCCTAAACCTTAAAACCCTAAAACCCCAAACCCCTTAAAACCCTAAAACCCTTAAACCCCATATAACCCCATTATAGCAGTTTCCATTTTCTTTTCCATTACCCCCATATACCCTAAACCCTAAAACCCTAAAACCCTGTTTCAGGGCCAAGCTTTCTCCTTGCGCTCCTTCCCTAGCCGCTCTTCCAAGGCAGCCTTGAACGCATGCTTTGTTTTAGGGGTTTAGGGTGTTTTGGGTTTAGGCGTTAGGTTTTTTGGGTTTGGGGTTCTAGGCCTTGGGGGTGTTAATTAACAGTTTAGTGTTTAGGGTTTAGAGTTGCAGGTTTAAGGTTTTGGAGTTTCTGGTTTCAGGTTTTAAGTTCAAGGTTTAGGGCTTAGGTCAACGTGGCTTCCATCTGGGCGTACCTCCCAAAACGCGTGGCTTAGGCTTCAGAATTTACGCGGTCTGGGAGCCCCTATGGCAAGGATCATGGTTTTGTTTGTTTGTTTGGGGGGGAGCGGGGTGGTAATCAGCAATGCATCAATGAAACAGAACCCTGGAAGTGCCAAATACCTCCGGAACTCATGCAGTAGCTCGTATGACCTGTACTCTTAACTCCCAGTATCCCCGTTAGCAACCCTTGTGATACTCCCATAGGTAATCACCTATATCATCCCCTTCAAACGAAAAAGACTACAGCTCATATGAGCGCTGTCTCACGGCAATGGCACACTTTGGTCCGAATTGCGCTGTATGATTCCGTCAGCTCACCCTGTCCCAGGCAAAAGTCCCCCTTAAGTAGATCAAATATGGCTTTGGGTATATTATAATAGGATCCCCATATACCCCATATTCTATCTACTCAAGGGGTACTATAATATGAAACAACATGAAGCGTCTGTCAAAAGGAAAGTAGTCTAAGATAGGGCCCTTTATGGGGTTCCATGTTAGTTGGGGGTGTGTTGCTGGGATTCGGCTCACAATGCGGTCTTTCAGGAGGATCTTGGGGGTCCCAAGGTACAGTACTTAGGGTTGAGGGGTTTAGGAGGATTATCGGATTATGGGTTTCTGTTTCTGGGCTGCGGGGCATTTCAGGCGCCCCAATGGCCCTGTGTAGCGAGCTTTGCCGGGGAAACTGTTGCATGAGAAGCGCCAGAACCCCGCCCCCTCCCCCCCCCCCCATAAAATACAACCAAACAATGCTCCAAGGGCACGAACTCCATTCCATCTAACAGCCGGAAAACGGTGCCACTCATACCCTTCCCCTAAAGCTAATGAATCATGCATATAACGGATACTAATATTTCTGGCAATGAAAGATGGTCCTAGATTGCTAGGTTCGCCACCCCTTCGCCACATAAAACCATGGATCATCGAGACCCTGGAGATTAGTGACCTACAGTGTCCCATGATGACCCTTTACAGAACCTAATGATTACCTAAATCCCCCAAAATATGTAACATAACAGCCCTAAACCCATAATAATGGCCCTAAAGGCCATTATTTTACGTAGTTTTGGGGTTTAGGTACTCTTCAAAAAACCCGTGTCTCCCGTGGCAGAAGACGTGCCTTCAGGTTCGAGTTGAAGGTTTCCTCTGCCTGTCGCGGTGTAGGACTTAGGGTTGGGGGTCAAGGCGTGAATCGTAACAGAAACTTGCTGGATCCCTGCAATTTCTAAGCTTGAAACCATCGGCCCCTAGTATGGCCCCTCAACCCTGGGATCCTTATATACCTACTATATACCTCATACGTACTCTTAAGGGTTCCTAAAAAGGCCTAAGGGACCATACTAGGGGCCCATACTTCTAACCTTAGACAACTCCTTCTTGAGGATCCCTTTGTTAAGGGTCGTCCCGTTTTGAGGGCATGTAGAGGTCCGAAACCTTTGCATGCACCCACATGCATGCAGTAGAGGCATGAACAATTTCCAATATCATCTGGGGTCTTTTTGAGTAGTGTTTTTTGGTGGTTGAGCCTTGTAAGATTATATTCTTTATATAAAATACTATACCCCAAATGGAAGATATAATCTTACTCTGTATTTGGTACCATAGTATCCCCAAATAAAATACCACTCATTTGAGGTACCCTCGACTAGAGTTATACATTGGTAATGACTTGGGCCTTGGGCCCCTACATTAGTGCTGGAGCCTGGCGTCCTTAGAGATTTAGGCGATTCACCTCTTACTGGCCAATTCAACTGGCCAGTTCATAACAGGCTCAAAATAAGCTGACTTGGAACTTTATTTGTAAATCGCCATTCGGGTGAGGGCGGGTGAGGTCGTTAAACATTTGCCCACTATCTCAGCAGGTAGCATAACCTGCTCTGTACTCTATAGTGACAACAGGGCTGCATCTTGAATCTTTCTCTACCTACTATAAGAGCCTTAATGATGAGCAGTATCAGTCTGAGGTCTTTTTGAGGTGCCCCAAGCCCTATAAACTCTGAATTCTGAACCCTAAAACCCTAAACCCGGAGTCTTGAACCCGTGAACCCACTTCACGCATAGCGATCCTGAGCACCCTAAGACGCATCATAATATCTTGGGAAGTCTAGATTGGGGTCCCTTTACTTAGGGAAACCACCAAATGCCACTGCTTATCCCTAAGCCCTAAACCCTAAGCCTTGAACCCTAAAACCCTCAAGCCCAAAGCAAAAACCGGAAAAAAAATAAACCCTAACCCTAAACCCTAAAAACTAAAACCCTAAAGCCAAAAACAGAAACCCGGTAGGGGCCTGAGAGATGTCGGCCTCGCTGACCAACGATTGCCGAGCTAAGAAGATGGCTGCCTCTTACAGGGGTTTAGGGTTTAGGGTTTAGGGTACTGGGGCTTAGGATTTAGTAGGGGAAAACTGCTTCTAAGGGGATATATGGGGTTTAGGGTTTAGGGTTTAGCGTTTGGGTTTTTAGGGTTTAGGGTACTGGGGTTTAGGAATTAGTAGGTTTTGGGGTTTCAGGATTTGGGCTTAAATGTTTCTGGGCGGTACTTAGCCCTCATAATGAAGAATCAAACGGAAAATGATATGGAAAGTGGCGGCGTGTATGAGCAGGGTTTAGGGCTTGGGGTCTAGTTTGGAGGCTTGGATTGGGGTAGGGTTGGGCCTGGAGTAGAGCTTGCCTGCGGACACCAACAGCCCCATGTAGTTTCTAAACCACCCAGGGATCCCTCGCATTACCACCCTGAACCCTAAACCCATAAACCCTAAACCCATAGACCCTAAACCCTAAACCGTTGGGCTACTTGGGGGAGGGAGGGCCTTGGTCTTTAGGAATGCACGCGCTGAAAGCCAAACCAAAACCCAACGTCTGAACGCCTGCAAGCCTAAACGTGAAGCTTGCGGCTCATTACTTTGAATGTTCATGGGTGGTTGTCAAAATGAAGGGGTTTAGGGTTTAGGGTTTAGGGTTACCATTGGGCCCTAAATGGGTGGTTGTCAAAATTATGGCCCCTTTTTAGGTACCCTAAATATTAGGTGCCGTATTACCATTGGGCCCTAAACCCTGAACCCTAAATGGGTGGTTGTCAAAATTACGGTCCCTTGTTAAGTACCCTAAATGTTAGGTGCTTATTATAATAGGGACCATAAGTTTGACAACCACCCTCATCGTAGTTGCACTTGGGTTTTCATGAGGGTTGCTACACGCATAAAGTAGCTTGGGGGACTTAGCTCTACCTATACCACCTGGACCCAAAAGTATGTAATCTCTGGAACGTCGAATCTTAGCCCTCTGGGCTACTTTGGGGGATTTGGGGACCATCATTTTTCAACCTAATTTGGAGTTCCAGGTAGGTATGATCCTGCACCCTAAATCTAGGGTTTAGGGTTTAGGGTTAAGGGCTTCAAACCCTGAACCCTAGTCCAGGCAGCCACGAACCTCCAAGAATGGCAATGCAGCCCCAAACCCAAAAGCCTAAACCCTAAAAAGTAGCTTCCATCTTCTTTTCCATTATCCCAATATAACCCCAATATATACCCTGTAAATCCTATAGAACCCAGATATAATCCCTAAACCTAAACCTGAATCGTCTGAATCGGCCTGCAGCACTGACTCGTCGTCGCCACTTGCAGCCACCTTTGTCAACCCAATGCCTATAGGATCCCCCTTTGATTAGGGTTTCGGGTTTAGGGTTTAGGGTTTAGATATGTTATATGTTATGTTTGAGGGTTTAGGGTTTTAGGGCTTAGGAAACTATAGGGGTTTCAGGGAGTCTACAGGGGTTATATAGAGGTTATATAGGGGTTATGTTAGGTTATATTGGGATAATGGAAGAGAAAATGGAAGCTACTGTTTCGGGGTTGTTTGTGATAGGGATGAGGAAGCGTTGCAAAACGTAATGACATAAGGGAGAATCAAATGGACAAGAAAATGGAGACCCTAAGCCCTAAAACCCTGAATACCGAGCTTCTATACTGCAACCTTGCGGATAATCTTGGTAACTTGCTTCGGCTTCTACAGAGCCCTTGTCAGTTGTGGCGTGAACGCCTCTCCCCTGGTTCTCCGTGACCCAGGCTTGGTTGTGTGCGGTGTAATATTGGGCCTGAACCGCTGCACTACACTGATTTGGGGGGACTAAGGGAACAATCCAAGGTCCAGGGCTCAGGGTCTAGATCTTGTTGGTTGTTTGGGCTTGTACACTGTTTCGCGCTCTCCGTTGCATACCTTCTCTTGCGCTCTGCCACTATCCCTGGCAGCATCAAGTCACTTCTGTCCCTCCGGTTCGTGGCCACCTTGGGGTATTTACATGCAAAAATTGTGACAAGAAACCACGGGAAAATTCCTACTGTCCTCTAGCCATATAGTCCCCCTTAAGTAAATAGAATATGGGGTATATATGGCGCCCAAGAAGTCATAGTCTATCTGCTAAGGGGGACTATAAACCCTAAACCCTAAATAGTAGTTTCCATTTGCTTTTCCATTATCCCATTATGACCCCCCTATATAGAACCCCAGTGTAACCCCTATCTACTTAAGGGGGGCTATACCCTAAACCCGATATACCCTACGGGACTATATACGTGCAGCACCTCAGGACTTCCACATTGACCACACGGCAGCGTCAGAGCCCGGAGTTGTCCGAAGCTTGCGATCAAAAAGCGGCTGTGCCTAAAGCAGCGCCATTGTTGAAGCATTACAATACAACTTGGTCCACACTACCCTAGGAAGAAAAAAGGATCCTTTTTCCTAAATCTAAGGAATCCCATACCCCCAAAAGTAAAAAAGATCCCTAACATTGATCCAGACAATTTGAATTCTTGGGAAAATCGGCAACTCTTAATGCCCCGAAGCCCAGTTTGAATGGCCATTACTGCAAACGAATGGTAAATGATCCCAGCTACCCCATCTCAGATGCAGTTACGTCATGGACTAGATCCAAATTCTCAGGCTCATGCATTCAACTCGCGCAAGGAGACGATGCGACGAAGCATGTTCTGGAACAGTGGCTAGCAAAAGGAGCGGGCGGGCGGAGCATAGAGGCTTCTCAATACTCAGGGATAACCGTTGATGTGTAGCTAGGAAACAATGTAGAAGACACCGTGACAGTAGCAGTCATACTAGGAGCAGAAGCGCCGGTGGACATGGTCGCCGTTGATTTCTCCGTCCTGTAGCTGCTGCTGTGGCTGCCTGCTGTTTCCGATGCAGCTTGGACTATGGCCGCCGTCCGCCGCCTAATGGTGTCAGCAGGAACAGCAGCAGCAGCAGCAGCAGCAGCAGCAGCAGCAGCAGCAGAGGCAGCAGCCCTATCACCAGCACCAGCAACATTACCAAAGCGTCAGCAGTAGCATCAGCATCACAACAATGTATGTGGCAACCGACGGATACTGCCCATTACTACGTGTCCTGTCCTCGGCTTCTTCGACCGTGCTATTCTGGATGCCAGCATCCATCGCCTGCGATGTCAGGTACAACAGGAAATCATCTTGGGTCATGCTAATGAAAGTACATGTCCTACACGGCCCTAATTCCGGAAGTGAGTACCCTTCCACAATTAATCCTCAAAATGACATCCTCCTCAGAACCCCGAAATCATAAGTCTAAGCCCTCAAAGCTGTAGACCCCAGCCCAGAAACTTTGTAGGGGTCATTTGGGTGGTTGTCAAAATTATGGTCCCTTTTTGGATGCCTATTATAATGCGGCCCCTAATATTTAGGGTACCCAAAAAGGGACCATAATTTTGACAACCTCCCATTTAGGGCCCAATGGTAACCCTAAACCCTAAACCCCTTAATGGGCCTTGTTGAGAGCAGCTTCGAGGAGGCTTTCGTCCACTTTGCTGATGGCTTCCGACAAAGCTCGGGCCTTGGCGAGGTTGGAGAGGCGATCCAATTTTAGGTCAGGGTTTAGGGTTTAGGGTTTAGGGTTTATAGGGTTTGGGGATTGGGGTTTGGGGTTTAGGGTTAGGTGGGATTATAATATTTCTATATTCTAAGGTACCCTAGAAGCCCAGGTACCCATATAGTAGGTCCTTGGGTTATAGATAGTATAAATCTATATAGGGACTTAAGGACAGGAACCCAATATATAGGCATCTGGGCTTCTAGGGATATTCCTATATTATAGCGTATATATTGGGGTTATATTGGGATTATATTTCCATATTATAGGGTATAGAAGATTTGGGGCTTGTAGGCTTTAGGATTTGTAGGGCCTTAGGATTTTGGGTCAGGGGCTTTAGGATTGAGGGTTTGGTGCTTTTGGGCTTCAGAGCTTGCTTTTGGATTTGGCGAGACGATCCTCAGGGATTGAGGGCTTGACGGCTTTGGGGGTCGCAGGGCTTTAGGGTTGGGCATTCGGGCTTGTGGTGGCGCGAGGTTTCCCCTGCTTCCCAAACGAATTGAAACGCGTGCCTTACCTTTGGCTGGCATGGAATGAAGGAATGGAGAAGACAGTGGAAACCACATGTTAGAGTTCATGGTTCAGGCTTTATGGTTCAGGTTCTGGGGGGGGGGGGGCGGGGTGAGAGAATTAAAGCTACTGTACTGTCGTGGGTTTATAGGGACTATTATAAGGATCCATTCCTTCGCTCCCTGCTAACCAGAGGTAAGCATCTTCCTGTAGAAGGGGTGTGGTATAGCTGGAGATTGAATACAGTGAAGGTCAACAGGGTTGATCATTGACATAACCCTAAAGTTTACCCTAAAACCTTAAGCCAGAGCCCTACCTCATAATATGATCCTATACAATCTCCATATACTCCTACAACTGTAAACCCTAAAGCCTGGGCTCTAAACCCCTGAACCCCAAAGCCCTAAACCCCTACCTCTCTCATTTTCATCGCTTCCAAGGCAGGTGCTGCTTCCAGGTTCCGCCTCTTGGTGGCAGCCGCATCTGTGCCACCTCCCTTTGCAGACACCTGGTTTAGGGTTCAGGGGGGGTTAGATAATGCAGGGATACGTAGGGGTATATAAGGCTTACATAGAAGCATATAGGGATATATTGAGGTTTAGGATTTCAGGCTTTGGGGTTTGTGATTCAGGGATTTTAGGGTTTAGTGTATAGGGCTTAAGGTTTAGGGCAATTTAGGCGGGTTTACGGTGGGCTTAGGGTGCTGGATATCCGGTTTCCTAGGAGTCCACTCCCCAACGCAGCAGTTAATTTTGTGGGGGGTCCTCATGAAAGGAGCCGCATAATGGATGTGTGTGTTTCATGTTTTCAAAACTTCCCAACAAGTTTGCAAACCAACAGCCTAGAGCCCTCTCTAACCTTGAACCCTGGCAACTCATGATCACAGCATGTCATGGCACTTGGGGCATGGAGCTTCCTGCAGAGTAATTATTCCCAATTCGGATTCCTATAGGGGGTTAGGTTTTCGACTAAGCATGAGTAAGGCAAAGCACCTGGATTCAAACCCGAAAAGACGCGAGCCCTTAATCCCAAACCTTGAGCACCAAGCCCTAAACCTTGAAGCTACAACCCTCAACCGGAGTAGGGGAGTGGCTGAAACTCGCGGAAGCTTGGCCTCAAGCAGGGCGCGGCATGTGTGTGCACATGCTTGGAGAATCTGGGAAAATCAGGAAGTATACTTACACCCCCCCCAATCAACCATGACATCATGCCAACCCTAGAACCTAAACTGCGTAATACAAGGCGTTCATAACGCGAGGTGGCCCCATTGCTGATCTAGTTACTATGCCCCCCCACCCTGCAAGTGGGGAAGGCCTGTTCCTGCTTACTCAATCACAAGATTTAAGGTTTGTTGCAGAAGCCCTTGTAAGGAGCAGGCTGCTGCTGGGCGGTTCTTCGCAAACTCCTCGCGCAGCAACGCCACCTGAGTATGCTGCCGCGGCTGCGGCTATGCCACCTCGACTCTCACAGCACCTCCTAGGTAATGCCGGGATTTCAGAAGCAACGCAATGAGCAGAACACATGTAGCAGGAGGTCAAGCATGTTGTGGCGCGTGCTGCCGTGAAGCAGGTTTCCGGCTCGCCGCAAACAAGCCCTAAACGGGATCAGGGTTGAGGGATTAGGGTTGAGGGATTTAGGGCTTAGGGATTAGGGTTTAGGTCCCAGGCCCGCGACACCCAACCCGTAAGCCAAGGGCCACAAAGCCGCGAACGCATGGGCAAGGTTTAGGACGTACTATACTATAGTTCTATAAGAGGGTTGAGGGTTTACTATAGATCTACAAGTACTAGACAGGAATAAGATAGTAGCTTCTTAAACCCTAAACCCTAAACCCGTCTCTCACTTCATGGAGCCCTGATTTTGGAAACCCTAGACCCTACAGTACACGTGCCTGTACATGTCCCTATATACCCCTGTAGCCCCTTTACCAGGACACCTTATGCTCGGAACCCCATGTCTTGGGGGCCTTACAAAAACTATCTTTAGAGGCTTGATGAGGTATTATATAATGCATATGTATATATGTGTATATATAGAGATATATATATATATACACTCTTTTTTTTGTGGTGGTGTTGGTACTCGAAATGACAACCCTGTTCAAACCTACCCCAGCATTTGTGAAATAATTGAGGCACCTGGTCCTCGAGCTCGGAAGGGAGTGCCCCAAGAGTGCCATTGGCACCTGGCTGTCAGGGAGTACTTAAGGTCCCTTTAAGGAGTTATCGGGGATATATATATATACATATGTATTTGTACGCAAAAAGAACTTCGTGGTTGTATAATAGGGATACATAGGTTTATCTAAGGATACATGTGTAGACTACGGTTTAAGGTCTCCGGATAACACCTTCAAGAAGAGCGAACTAAATGGAGAAATAGAAAATAAACGCACACTTTGGCGGAGACTATGTGTTGCACGGACCTAAATAACTAATTGCCAACTCATTGGGTTTGAGGCGCGCTATATTCACACAAGGACGCCAGTACCATAACATTCGTAACTATCTGGGCCTTGAGACTTAAGGACATGCAGGAACACATGGGGCTCAGGTTTCCCAAAGCTTAATGGTCAGAACCTTCCTGTAAGAAGGATTGCCGGTGTAGGCTTTAGAGTGTTTTTGTTTAAGGTATTTGGGGCAAGTGTGGGGCGAATTTGGGGCATACCAAGCAACCCTTCTCTTCGGAACTCCCATATGAGTCTGTGCTAGCATGGGACAGAGGCATGGCTGCCCATACTAGTCCTCATGTATTCCCATATCCTAAACCCTAAACCCTAAACCAACCCTAAATCCTAAACCAACCCTAAACCCTAAACCAACCCTAAACCCTAAACCTACTTCCCACTAGCAACTCAAGGGCTACATGAGCTATAGTCTAAACACCTAGCATCCCCCTTAATAGCGCCTATAAGAGTCCCCTATATAATCCCCTACATAACCCCCCTTTAAGGAGTTTAGACCCTAAACCCTAAATCCTACACCCTAAACCCTATAGAACCATATAAACCCCCCTTTAAGGAACCCCCTTTCGGGAGTTTAGACTATAGCTCACATGTGTTGAAGCTGTCTCACCCTTCGTGTCCCTGCTAGAAAACGGGTCGTGACATGTAGCCCGGGTCCATGTACCCAATAATTAGGTCCCTTTAAAGGGGGTATATAGGGTTTAGGATTTAGGGTTTAGGATTTAGGGTTTAGGGTTTAGGGTCCATGTACCCAATAATTAGGCATTTGGGATTTGGGCACTAGTAGTTATAGTACAGGTTTTGCGTATAATATGATTACTGGGCACTTGGACCCTTAGGATGGGCCCTGTGCCCACAAAAGGGGACCGTGCTTTTTCATTGATAGTCCCCCAAAAGATGGTTGCAGAAGGTTGCAAGGAGGACACATGGGGGTGTTAACTTACCTCTGTCTAGCAGGGAATGGAGCAATGACAAGTTAAACAGGAACTAACATATGATTGGGGATAAATACCGTAAACCCTACAAACCAAAAACCCTAAACCCCAGGCACCACTAAACGGATCCATGCCCCCATTCCTTGCTCACCAGCGGTAAGTTAAGGACTACGTGCCAGGGGGCGCTTCCCATCCAGGATCTGCCACCCTTCCTCAAATATTCCCTTCATACTATCATGGGTTCCCCTACTACCCCCGCTTTACTACTCCTCTAGGTTCCCCCTAAATTAAGAGTATTTAGGGGTAATTAGGCTTAATTAAGGCTAATTAAGGGGGAACCTAGCAGGGTAGTAGGGGAACCCATGATATTAATCTGAAACACCCCCCCCCCTCCAGAAGAGAGCATATACGCTGGCGAGCAATTTCCAAATTAGGGGCTGGGGCATGTTGAATATCTGTAGGAAGGGATTCATCATAGCGGCTTTGTGGATCTATAGCCCTAAAACCTAGACTCTCTTCTCACAGGTCGTACATGTGGGGACTGGGGTAACCAACATACTCTTCTTACAATTTCAAAACCCTATAGACCCCAACACAGTTCCTATTATATAACCTCTCTATAATCCTCTTCTCACCCTTATACGTCCCTTGATGTCCCTTATATACCTCCCTAAATCACGAATCTAATACAGATAGCAGGACAAACAGGACGGTTGGCGGCCAGTCTTCTGGAATGCTTTGACCTTGCTGATTTCCAGAAACGCCCAACTGCAACTTGCACGTAGGAAGCTACACTCGGTTCTAGAGTTGTCCTAATGACGGAGAACCACATGGACAAGGAAATTCAGCATGGACGGAAACTGGGATATGCTGGGTTGTATAGGGGTTAGATAATTATTCATTAGGAGGACCCCCCACCCTGTAATAGTGGTATAATAGGAATATAAGAACCCTAATATAATCCCTATTATCCCCTATAGTCACTATTACTGGGTGGGGGGTCCACCTAAATTATTGGGATTAGATTAATAGTATCCATTTCTTTTCCGTTATCCCTATATAACCCCAATATATTCCCTATAATCCCTACATTTATAAACGCTATATAATCCATATTATCCCTATGTAACCCCAATATATTCCCTGTAATCCCGATATAAACCCTATATAATCCAGATTATCCCTATGATAAGTATTCAGGCTTAGGATGTCCGTTGCCCTTAGGCTCCTTGGAAGGCCTTGAGTCCCGAACAACACAAAATAAACCTGTAGGAACCCAAAATAAGGGTTTAGGGTTACACAAACCCAACCCAAAGGAGCAGCTCCTAAACTTGGGTTTAGGGTTTAGGTTTAAGGTAACAGGTTTAGGGTTTCGGGCTTAGGTTTTATTACCTCATATGAGTAATGTTTTTTTGGTGGTTGAACCTAGTAAGATTATATTCCTTACATAAAATGCTATACCCCAAAAAAGATGATATGTTCTTACTCTGTATTGGGTACCCTAGTATCCCCAAATAAAATACTACTCAAATAAAGACAATTCCAACCCAAAGGAGCCAACCCTGAACACACGCAACAAAAGCTAACAAATGGACTGCTACAAACCGAACTCAAGTGTTTTCCGTGTATTGAAGCTATTTTGAGTTCATCTTGTTTTGATTTTGAGTTTCTGATGGTTGTGTTGAGTTCATTGTTGGTTTATTGTGATTTGTTTCGATTCTTGGCTGTCTTTGATTTCTTTGTGTTTATTTTGGCTGCGTTTGCGTTTGTTTGGGTTTCTTCTGGGGCTTTCGAGAATTAGGGCGGGCAGCTGTCCCTGACCTCCGGGGACCCTCAGCAGCTGCAAAAGCCAGAAGAAACTCGAACATAAGTTAAAAACAGACAAGGACAGCACACAGGCAAAATACAGACAGGCAAAGAAAACACAGAAGCAACAAGAACATCAAACACGCTTACCGCACTGAGATGTCCAGGCTCCACTGATGCGTGTTTCTTGTTGTGTATGTGTGTATATGTGTGTGTGTGTGTGCGCGGGTGTGTGTGTGTGTGTGTGTGTGTGTGTGTGTGTGTGTGTGGGTGGGTGGGTGGGTGTGGGTGTGGGTGTGGGTGTGGGTGTGGGTGTGGGTGTGTGTGTGGGTGTGGGTGTGGGTGTGGGTGTGGGTGTGGGTGTGGGTGTGGGTGTGGGTGTGCCTACGT
>CAJNIZ010006202.1:26973-44935 GCA_905231905.1 Symbiodinium pilosum
GCGAAGCGGCGTGTGTGTGTGTTGTGTGTGTGTGTGTGTGTGTGTGTGGGTGTGTGTGTGTGCGTTTGGCATTTTTGCGTTTGTCAGAAGTACCTCATGGAGGTTCTGTATGCTTTTAAACCAGGTTCTATCTTCGTCTGTTTCACGCACAAATTCTGTATTTGTTCTCACAAGTGCACGTTATAAATTTAGGCCACAGTATGAAACTCCTCTAAGGCAACATGGAAGCCCAACATGCGGTCTACAAAGATCACTGTCCTCTGAGAAGGGCCTGAAGAGCAAATGGCCCTAAACCCCAAACCATGTGGTGTCATCTTCCTTGGATGTTTATCGAGCGGAACGTAAAAATTTAGGCTCTGGTCCCAAACCCCTGGGGCAAAGCCTGAACCCTATCGCAAAAGAAGAGGTTTAAGCTTTAGAGTTCGAACCTATGTTGTTCCAGATCCATCTCATTATCCATTCGATTTAAGGACTTGCGGGACTGTATGTAATGTAGGGCCCGGAATAGTTAGAACAGATCTTGGCGGCACATGGTACGATAGTTGTATGTTGTCCTACAACCAAAACCCTAAGTCCTTACCCCCTAAACCCTAAACCCTAAGTCCTTACCCCAAGCAAGCCTCAAACTATCAACCCTAGACCCGTCCCAAGGCGCTGTTCTACTTGTTCTACACGGAACTGGGTTGTACTTCCAAGGCCCCCAAATCTCTATGAATACTTTCCCTTATAGAGGAAAATATCAATGTCCGAAAGTGCCACCTAGGGAAGATATTAGGGGGGGCAACCCCTGTTCTTTGGACGGACTGTAGGAGCCTGAGCTGCTACCTATATCATCTCCTTTTCGTTCTCACGTAGCCATCATACAAAAACACCCCAAAGCCCGATTGTGAATGCTTCGGCCGCTACGAAAACCTTAAACCCTTATTTCTGAACCCTCAACCGTAAACAACCTTATAAACCCAGAGAAGCCGGCTTCCAACTTACCTCCTTGATTGTCTGCCATTCCTGTTGATTCGGTGTTGAAACGGTCGTATAGTGTATAGTTTTGTATACCTATATCATCCCTAAATGGTCTGTTTAGGTTTTTTTTAAAGGGACCCTATTCCAATTCCTTCGCCGCCCCACAGGACCCTACGCCTCAAACCGGCAGGCCTAGAGTGAAAGCAAGAACAACAACTCGGTCAAAACCCGCACACAACTCCGGACCTGGACAAACTCCAAACCCCCGGTTATATATCCCTGCATCTCTTCATACATCAATTCCCTCTGTCAAAGAGGATCCATATAAACTCTATACCATAAAGATAGGTAGATAAAGAAAATGTAAGATCCCCATAAGCCCCAGCTTCCCCTTCATGCTCCATTGGCTTTTCCACGTGCTTCACCTATGTATCCCTACATATCCCTATATAGATTTTTCAAAAAAGACAGTGCCCTAAACGCTAAATCCTAAACGCTAAACCATAAACCCTAAACCTTGAACCCTAAGCCCATCCTGTCATCCGGATAGAGGCCGGGCCTCCGCGACATCAGCTGGGTGGAATCCAATCCAATCCCTGGCGTGGGCAGAAGACCGAGCTTAGGGTTTAGGGTTTGGGGTTTAGGTTTTAGGATTAAGGGTTTAGGGCTTTAAAGTGTACTATATATGGTTATATAGGGTTCATAAAGGCGAATCAAGTGGAACATGCAATAGACACTGAGTTTAATTGGGGGTTTGTTTATAGGGCTCGTGGAATATTTTGCTGCTGATGCCTCTTTGAGATAGAATCTGGGGGGTTGTGGGCGAGACTGTTTTCGCTGTTTTTCGCACTACCATACATGAGTGTATAGTGTTATAGTGTGGGCTTGTTGATACCTAGGTTCAGCAAGGTTGGGAAGCTTCTCAGATCAAGTCAAGTATGGTGAAGTAGCTAGTATCTGGGCTATGGCGGCAAGATGGGCAACTGACATTTGATGAGGCTGTTGGTCGAATGCACGGAACTGGAGCTTTCACTTCTCTCAAGTCAGTCGAGATTCTCTCCACGGATAAGACAGATTTCTTTTCTATTCTCAAGAACAAAAGCTTGGTTCTACAAGGGACCTAATTTGTGCATTTCTGTTTCTTCTTGGTTCTGTATTATGACTGTACTCATTGGACTCCTTGTTCTAGAGGGAACTATCCCTGGGGGGATCATTCGCTCAAGCGCGGGTTACCTTCGCTTCTGGACCTCAATACAAGATTGTTTCAATTAAAGGCCGCTAATCGCCTCTCATCATAACACGCGTCCTCTCCCTGGAATCCTTGCAGGAATTCCACTTAGATTTCTTCTGACTTCTGAGACGAGCAGACAGGCCATACTGAAACCAGACAAGCATCAGAGTTCATTGAGATCTCCAGTCTTTGTTGAGAGATTGATATCTGCGAGTTATGACATTGAGAACATAGTCTAATTCATTATTTGGGTGGTTAGTAGGCTCCCTCTGAAAGTAAGTAGTGCACCCTCTGTCATAGGTGGTCTTTCAGGATTTCTGGCTTGTGGACGGAGCATTCAGTATTCGGGATAGTTTGACTACTAGGGGGAAGGAGTATTCCTGTGAGTGTAGTCATCTCCAAAAGTTTGCCTGCTCTACTTTTCCCGAAAGTTTCCAAGTAAATAAAGAATACTGAAAACCTCGGAATAACCAAAAACTCCATCAAACACAAAGATGCGGAAGTGCGCGAAAAAAAACAAAACAGAAAACAAGCAAACAACAAATACAAAAATCCGGGGCTCCTGGAAATCCAGGTTATATGTTGGAAAGTCTTGAAATTCTGTGTTGCTGGTTGTTTTTTGTCTTTTGTTTTTTTAAACGACCTGCTTGGAAACTTTGGGAAACTGCCGTAAGCACAGAAATAATACAAAATAGCACCAAAAGCATCACATCAAAAAAGAAGGGATGGAATCCAAACAAAAAAGCACGCAGGAGGCGCACGCCCGTGGTGCCCCGTTTAGCTGAGATACCCTCAGCATAAACTCCGAGCCCGAAACTATTACCATACAAAGAATCTAGGACTATACTGTTGATTGGCTTCTACATTACAACTTCAGGCTAGACCCTAAACCCTAAACCCTCTGGAGCGTAGGGTTCAGGATGATGTTTTGTGGCATGCTATGCCATACTTGTACGAGGGCTATAGGGAAAGATACTTGACAAAAGTCAGGCTTCTACACTTAGCATTTTAGAGTATACCAGCGCTATGTATAATACTGGTTACAAGAGAGTATGACTATGGGCTGCTACCTGTTCACAACTCGGCTTTTCCCCTAACTGGGGCAGAAGATGCAAGTACTTGGAAGCCCACTTTGCGAGTGAGCGAGAGACCACAACTATTCTCTAGAACCCTAAACCCTAAACCCCAATTTGGGGTTTAGGTTGGGTACTGCCCCCCTCAGTAACAGTTGGATAATAATTCTAATATGGCTATATATAGCCCTTAATAGGACCCGTACTGCAGACTGTTACTGGGAGGGGGCAGTACTCAAGGTTTAGGGGTTTAGGGTTTGGAGTTCCCCCAAGCAGGGCGTCCTTAGCCCTCCAGGGCCAGGGATATTTAGGGACAAAGGGGTCATTGGAGTCCCTACTCAGGCTTTGTCGGGATTCTGTTGGGAATCTCTCATACCTAAACACCAAAAGTATGCGAACTTATGGCCTTTAGGGTTAGTGTGGGTTTAGGGCCATTATTTTACATATCTTCGGGGTTTAGGTATTCCTAAACCCTTTTGAGCAACTGGCTTTGAATCCTAAACCATACCATCCACCCACTGCCTCAGGAGAGCACTTTCTGTACTCAGCCAGGTGGGTAAATGCGCCTGGGAAGCGCAGAACCACGGAACTCTGATGATGAGTTGATATTAGGGTTTGGGTTTAGGGTTTAGGGTTTAGGCCATGATTAGGGGTACCTTTTGGGGGGGGGTCTCAAGGATAAGGAATACAAGAATTTGGCGTAGATATTGGGCTCCCCTTGTTTATGGAAACTACCATGTAGAGAAGCATGCTTCCCACAACGTAAGCATTGATTAGTTATAACCTTGGAACCTGAACCCTACACCCGGACTTAGTAAGCAGGCAGGCGAATAATGGAGATGACTGGGTTCACTATGCGGCTATAGGGGTTACACGCATGCTGACTCAGCCCCCCCTGACCCTCCAAGTAGGATTTTTTAAGGCATCTTGGAGCGCCTTGACACTTCACCGCACCCAACCAAAACCCTGAACCCTAAAACCCTAAAACCCAAAACCCAATCGCTAAAGCTGCGACCAGGACGACGCACAGCTTTCTGGATCGCGTTAAGGCCTGGCTCGGGACTACATCAAACATGGGTATATTGGGTTTTATAGGGTTTACCCAAGGTATATATACGTACATGTATATATATATATGTATATCTAGATAAATATTAGGTCACAAACTATAGGGTTTGGTAAAAGCAAACAATGTATATTGGGTTATAGCAATGGCAAAGAAAATGGAAACTACTATATTTTAATAGGGTATATATAGGGGTAATGGAAAAGAACATGGAAACTACTATAGTATATTTGGGGCTATATTGGGGCTATATTCCTGGATTAAGAAAATATACGGACATATTTGGTTACAGCATATGGGGGTTGGTAAGGATCTATGGTGGCGTATAATACAACTGGGGGCATATACTTTTGAGGATTTTTGAGGTGTATGGTACAAGAGTATATTGGGTTGCATGAGGTCATATTACGTAGGGGTAAAAAAAGAGATGACAATACAGAGCAAGGGGCTTCGCTTTCAAGCCTTGGTTGTTTGCCTACACCTTGTCGTAACACTGATTTGAGATGTAATTTGTACCTCAACCCCTAAGCCCCCTAAACCCTAAACCTTAAAACCTAACCCCTAAACCTTAAACCCTAACCCCTAAACCCTAAACCTTAAAGCCTAACCCCTAAACCTTAAACCCTCAATGTAAACCCTCCAATTCTAAACCTTGCAAAGCGCGGCAGCATAGCAACGTTCAGCCGCCGCCAGTCTGACACGAATCCAACGTCCCCACCTTGGCAAACTCAGAACCGGGACCCAGGTAGGGTTTAGGGTTTAGCATTTATGGTTTAGGGTTTAGGATTCAGGGTTTTAGGTGGTGACTATAGGGGATAATAAGGATTATATTAGGGTCCTCTTATATTCCTTTTATACCACTATTACAGGGTGGAGGGTCTTCCTAAGGTAGGCTAAAACTGAATGGCGCTGCTGCTGCCATTTGCACCTACCTGTCTTGCATTACACTACATGAATTTCCCGGTAGGATTCGACTCCAAGCACAAAGCTCTCTAAAAGGGTGAGACCGAGGTGGGGAACTAAATCCGAACAAAATCTAGCTAAGGGTCACGTGCTCTTCCAGAGGCATCTGGGAAACTGCAGCTACGCCCATCAAGGGAGGGACCCAGGAAGCTAAGTTCCAGCGTCCCCTTTCCTTGGAACTGCACGCTACTCAGAAAAGGCTGGAAAGGTGCGAAGGGGAAGAAGGCCGGAGGAACTGGCACAGGGCATGCCGGAAGACGGGGTGTGAACGCAAGAGGCGAGGAACCTTGTCACTCACGGCTCTGCGAACTGGAGGTCCGCATCAGGCCCGGGAGCAAGCCGGCGCAGGACGGCCCTGGCGTTCTCGCGCTGGAGCGCGATGGCAAGGCACTGAAGGAGACGGTCAGTCTCAGCTGATGGCGAGTCGCCGCTGCGGGCAGCGATGAGGCCCCCCAAAGTGCGCCAGGTGGCCGTGGCAGTAGGCCCCCAGCCCCCACTACAGGCCTCCGCAACGAGAGGCAAAAACTGCAGCCCCTCCGCCTCACACTGGCGTTCAGTCTGCATGTGGGCGCGCTTATGGGCCTCATATGCGTCGACAGCGTTTGCAGCAAGCGCACCGCCAGTACGCATCCCAGACGTGACTGCAAGGTCGAAAGCAGCAGGTCCGTGGAGGCCCCACTGCGCCACGTAGACGTCAGCGGGGCGGCGGTGTCCGGCACCGCGGGCAGCAGGGTCGCCACCATCCTCGTCGGGCCGCAGAGGGAGGAGACCGGGCTTTTCGACCTCGACGGCGAGCCCCGCAGCCTGGGCACGGGGAAAATCAAATGGAAACTACCATAGGTTTAGGGTTTAGGGGTTTAGGGTTAATATTGGAAAAGAAAATGGAAACTACCATAGGTCTAGGGTTTAGGGTCAGAGAGGACTTCATAAGTAGGTTAATAATGGAGATAACTAGGATTACTATATGGGTTTAGGGTTTCTTAACCTACTTCCTAAATCCACTGACTCTCCAAGTTGTACCCTTAGTTGGGGATATAGGGTGTTCCCATAATTATGGATACCTTTTTGGGGGTCCCGATAATAAGGACTATCATATTTTGGGGCCTATATTGGGGTCCCCTATTTCTGGAAACTACCATATATGGCCCCTTTGGGTTTTGGGTTTTGGGTTTGGGGTATATGGCCCAGACTAGAGGGCAGGAGGAGGATCAAGGAAGAGTTCGTTTTAGTAAGCCTGCAGAAACATGTGCTGGGCCAAGAATCTACGAAAGCCTCGTAGGCCGACTCAGAAGAGGTTTAGGCTTTACGATTTACGGTTTAGGGGTATTGTTCAAAGTGGGAAATCCCGAGATACTCCAAAACTGAAAAATCATTGCTAAAGGGTCCATGTAGCTATATGGTATATACTTGGGCCTTAAAGTATGTATATGGGAACCCTTTTGAGCCCTAAGTATATACCATATACCTACATGGACCCTTTGGGATTGCTATAGGGCCTCCAAGGTCTGCAAGTTCAAGTCTACGAAGCCCTAGACTTCCTGGTACTAAGTAGGGACAACAAAATTGATCCCTACATGTTCAAAAACCATTTTCGCTACTAAACACCAGTAAGTAGAAGGAGCTGCAAGGCGCTTTTAATGGGAAATGGGCTGCATGTGAACTGGGCTGTTGGGGCAGAAACTTCTATGTTGGTAGCTATGTGAAGGTCATAAGGGATAATTTGCATTAATACTTACTTTCAGGCTAAAGAAGAAGCCATCTTCTGGACCAGCGTTGCTTCTACATTTGAACGTGTCGGGCGGGCAGCCAGGCAGCTCAAAGTTACTTTGTCTGTTAAGCTGCGTGGCTTATCAAGCCGCTCAACACCCTGTATAATCTCCCAAAACCCTGTAGCGGCGACATACATGGCAATGGCCAAGACTTGCTGGGAGTCTTCTTGCCTTGCTTTGACAATGCAGCCCCCACCCGCTTAATAATCAAGCTTGCCTTTGTGTTGCTGTAGGAGGGCGGGGCTTCACCACCCCGCGAAACCCTCAACCCTCGGCCATGTATGTGAGCCATAGTCCACATGCCTCTCCCATAATGAGCCCATACTAGGATCCCTACATAGTCCCCTATATAACTCCTTTTAAGGAATTCAGGCTACAGGAGATTTCAGGAACGGGAGTACGCTGAGTCTTGGACGCGGGTTGGCGCGGACCAAGCTCAGTATGATGATGTCCTGTCCCAGGGGGTTCATGTATAGTCCCCCTTTAGTAGATAGAATATGGGGTATATGGGGATCTTATTGTAATGTACCCAAAGCCATGTTCTATCTACTTAAGGGCTTCATGTAGATACAGGGTATATACTTAGGGATCACCGGTGTCCTATCCCCTATACCCTCAACCCTATACCTACTTCAGGTTTAGAAACCAAGTATATGCTAAATAGTTATAGTTATATGAGCCATAGTCTAAACTCCTAGTATTTCCCTTAACAAGCCCTATAGTAATCCCTTATATAATCCCCTATATAACCACCCTTCAAGGGGTTTAGAACCAGACCAGACAAAACAGATCTGGGGGTTTCCCTAAATTAGGGTTTAGGGGTCTAGGGTCTAGGGTCTAGGGTTTAGGGTTTAGGGTTTAGGGGTTTAGGGTTTAAGGCTCCTATATGTGGGGGTTTCCCTAAATTAGGGGTACCTTTTTGGGTGTCCTATACTAAGGACTATCGTATCTTGCGGTCTATATGGGGGGCCCCCCTATTTAGGGGAAACTGCCATCTGGGAAAGGGCCACAACTGGCCAATTTCACCTGATACTTTCGCAAAATCACGCGGGCGAAGCCTCAAACAAAATCCAGTTGGCCGCCCAAGATCAGGTATTCCACACTTTCTACTCAAATGAAAACTTACACTCCCAGAGAGCTGCATGCCAACAAGGAAGTCCCTGTATCAGTCCTGCAAATCTGAGCCCGCAACTATGGCCCATCATCCTGCTGAATCCCTAAATATTCCCACATGAGCTTGTATTCCCCTTAAGAACCCGCATAGTAGTCCCCTATATAATCCCCGATATAACCCCCTTTAAGGAAATTTAGACTCTAGAATTTGACGCGTTTTTCACATTACCCGCATAGGTTGGATTTACCCCCGAGTCCTTTTGGCAGCCTTGGAAAGCATCGACAGAGGAGACCTGCACCTTGGCCATGCTTGCATGTTAATGGAGAATCAAATGGAAAAGAAAATGGAAAATGAAATGGAAATTGCTATTTATATAGGCTTATGTAGTGGATTATAGGCTGGGGTTATAGTCTAAACTCCTAGTATCCCCCTTAATAATGGAAAATCAAATGGAAAAGAAAATGGAAAATGAACTGGACATTGCTATTTATATAGGCTTATGTAGTGGATTATAGGGGCTATAGTCTAAACTCTTAGTATCCCCCTTAATCATGGAGAATCAAATGGAAAAGAAAATGGAAAATGAAATGGAAACTACTACATATAAGGTTATGTAGGGGATTATACTCTAAACTCCTAGTATCCCCCTTAATAACCCTTATAGTAGTTCCCTATATAATCCCTTATATTTTCCCCTTTAAGGAGTTTAGACTATGGTTCATGTAAGCATGAAACAACATGCAGCTTTTCGGGGTCTTCTTGGGGTTTAGGGTGTAGGGTTTAGGGTGCAGGGTGGGTGAGTTCGCTATGATGGATGTGCCATGGCGTCGCTCCTTCCTCTTCAGGGCTTATAGTGAGCAGCGCTCATCTGAATTCGCGGAAGTTGAGAGGGAAACAGGCCTGTGGCGAAACCATGAAGGCTGCAACGAGATTGTTAAGCTAAACCCTAAACCCAAAATCCTAAACCCTGAACCCTAAACCCTAAATCCTAAACCCTAAATCCAAAACTCAAAACCCTAAATCCTAAACCCTAAACCCTGAGCCCTAAACTCTAAACCCTAAATCCTAAATCCTAAGCCCCACAAAAGCACGGTTCTCCTGAAGGCAGAAGGGAGGTCTGCTTGTGGGGGCTTCTGAGCTCCTGGAAGAAGTGGGAAGCCTGTGAGCTCCTAAGGTTTATGGGTTTAGGGGTTTAGGGGTTGGGGTTTAGGCGTTTAGGCGTTTAGGGGTTAGGGGTTGGGGTTTAGGGGTTTACTGGTTTAGGGTTTGGTAGGGGTTTAGGGGTTTGAGGTTTGGGGGTTTAGGATTTGGGGTTTAGAGTTTAGGGTTTAGGGTTCACTTGGAGGGTCAGGAGGACTTAGGAAGTAGGTTAGTAACCCCTATAACCCATATAGTAACCATACTTATCCCGAATATTAACCTACTTACTAAGTCCCCCTGATCCTTCAAGTAGGGTTCAGTTCCCCATACTTGATACTAAGAGTGTTTGGTTAGGTGTTTTGTTCCCCAGTAACCCCTTAATAACAATAAAGGCAGCCTTTTTCCAATATTTACTTTTAATAAGGAGACCCCCTAATAAAAGGAAAAAAGAACAAGTGTACTACTGGGATACCTAGTTGGTAGGCCCAATTCCCGAAACAAGGACCCACTGGCAGTCATATGATAAGTCATGGGCTACTTTGTTGGGGGTTGGGGTAGCCAAAGAAGCCTTCTTACCTGAAAGTTCATATAGCTGGTTTTAGGGTTTAGAGAGATTTTGATTGGGCTGTTTGGGGAGGATGGGTAGGGGCTTGGGGGTTTCAGGTGTCAAGGTTGGTAGGTTTAAGGATTTAGGCTTTGGGGGATCAAAGTTTATGTGCAAGTTTTAGGGTTGAGGGCATGTGCCCAAATGACAGCTTCTTTGGGTAGTTCCTGTCCCTCCGGGCTTTAAGGGGTTTAGGGTTTCGGGCCTATGCCTTGGGTGTTTCTCCGCTAACGGCAGCGCACGGGGATATGATACTGCTGATATGACAGGCAGAATCTGGCGCGCAGAGATAGTGGGAAGCGCGGGTGTAAGAGTTCGTTGGATTATAATGTCTTTGGGCATCATATGGGGCATCAAATAGGGGATGTTTTCCATGGTTGCCATTTTGGGAACAGGAATTTGCACCAACTACCGTGCAGTATAGTACAGACAAAATTCAGACAACATGTATGGGCTTTATTATCACTTGGAGGTTCATGGGCGGTTTGGCTAGTTATGACCGGGGTCTTAACCCTAAACCCTGAATCCTAAGCCCTAAGTTTTTTCTGCAGCAGGCAAGAGCCGAAAGATATCTGAAAGCATGCCGAAGGCAGTAACCTGGGCATTGGACCCCCCCCCTTGTGAAGAGTGTAAGGGTAAAGGGTTTAGGGTTGAGGATTTAAGGTTCAGGGCTTAGAATTTAAGGTTTAGGCTTTAGGGTTTACGGCTTAGGGTCCAGAAATTGTGTTCCCCGTTTGAAGGTTTGAGCAGGTTTCGGTTGGGTGTTTGAGGCTTGTGAATGCAGAGGAGTTAAGAGGGATTACCTAGGAGCAATCTTGATACTGTCTGGTATGGCGGTGACTGCGGCTTCTTTGAGATGGAAGAGGGCATCAAGGAGGTGGGAACCAGAACCAGATGGCGACTAAAATACGGACCAGGTAGCTATATTGCAAAACACTAAGTGTCGTCTAGAATGGCAGTTACGAAGGACTACAAGGTATCAAACGGTAATTGCTTGGGCAACCTTATCAACCCCTATATGTAAAGCCTGCTTACATTTTATGTTCCATGTTCTTTTCCATTTCGTTTCCATTCTCGCTACGAAGCTTTTCACTTGGAACTTCCACACCCTAGCGAGGGATTGCAAAAAAGGCATTCCTTGCAGGCGGTGATGTGCTTGGAGGGGAACCATGGGCCCTAGTAACCCTTAACCTTGCGATCCTTATTATATATATGTGTGTAACCGATAAAGCTCACAAATCCATTTAGAGCACCTGACTACCCAAAACATGGGCTTGAGCACGCTCACACAGATATCGGGTCTCTGCAAGGCAATTTGGAATGCACTTCTTAACATCATGGCACCCGTGCATTGTACATGCCTCCAAGCAGCAGGGCTCTTATAGGCAGGAACATAAAGGAACACATCATGTCAGCTAGAACCAATATTCCCTACTTAATTTCATGGGCATGGGTTCCTTATTACGGACTATATTCGGGACTATACTTTCAATAAAGCTAATATTGACAGTAGCTCGAAAAACACTCTTTGGCACGCCGCTCAAATTCGTCCATCATTCTGATCCGAAATCTCTGCTTATGATTAAGCAAGGCCTCTAGTCTAAACATAGGAGAAAATCGAAGCCTGAAGGTTAAGAAATGTAGGTTCCAACCTACAACGTCAAGGTAGATCATCTTTGTCAATTTCCCTAGTCTCAGCTTAGGAGCAGCCAGATAAGTTGAGGCCTTGCTTAGGGTTTAGGGGTTCACATGCTACTGCTTCTGCGGCGGCGGCGAGTTCTCTACTGTTCTAGAGGCTTCTGAAATCATTTTCAAGATAGGTATCTCAAGAGCAAGCCACAAACCGGATCTCAGGTAGACATGTTTGAGTCTTAACTTCGAAATCAACTTTAATGAGCATATCAGGTTTCCACAGCAGCTTCCGTTTTCCCCATTTAGCAGCGGGCGAAGGCTAAAAGATTTAGGCAAATTTAGGCTTCAGCATTTTGAGTCTCAGGATTGCACTCAAAAGTTTAAACTTGATCATCCGAGCTTGTGATTCAGCAAACCCGTCTTATTCAACGCTCAGTTTTTATGCTCACTTGCAATGATTTTTGGGCCATGGAGCGCTCCTGCCTTTAAAGTGCACTCAGGCAAAAGAAAAGCTTTAGAAGGGATTACCATAGTACACCCCCCCCCCCCCCAAAGGTACATCCCCCAGATTTAGAACCCTATTAGGCCTTAAGCCCTATATGGTCCTTATTAGCTCCTTAAACCCTGGGGGGGGTACCTTTGGGGGGGGGGTTCAATTGTAATCCTTTACTTTAAATCCACTGTCTTTCATTAATTACTAGCTCGGATTCGGCTAGACTACTGCTAGTGCCAGTGCTCTCCTGCTGTACTGCTATGGCTAGTGCATGCTTTGCAACTTGGAGTTGTTCTGTCTTCTGGCACGAGACATGCAAACCCGACGAGAAATCACCGTGATCTCATTGCTGCCATGAATTCACTACTCCGTAAACTTTACCTGCACCTGGAACTACCTTGAACTACCTCCCAACAGTCAATTTCAGCTGTTTGTCGAGGGTCTTGCAATACTCACCAAGTCAAGCGTATTTTCGGGATATACCTTGTAACCCTAAACCCTAAACCCCTAAACCCTGAACCCAAAAGCCCACCCATGTCCAAGCTGCAGCCGCTCCAGCTCCAGGGCCCTGTAGCACCTGGGTCCCAAGAAAAATTCGAAGCAAACAGAAAGATAGGGACATCTACGGTTTAGGGCAACATCCAGATAGGGATATCAGCAGCTTAGGGTACAGATAGCTAGGGATATCTTCTATAAAGCCACTGTATAACCAACCCTAAAAAGGCAAGGATGCGCCCCAAAACAAAATTCGGTAGTTTCCCTAAACTGGGGACCCCCAAATATATCCCCAAATGCTATACTCCTTATTATGGAGACTCCCCGAAACGGTGCCCTCAACATTCAGAAGCTCTTTTTTGTTCCCAAGCACCAGGGGCCGCGGTGAGAAGCGAATGGAGGAGATGGCTACCACGTTGTCCGCGTGGCGCAAGGCTGAAGCAGTGGAAGTAGGGTTTAAGGGTTAGGGTTTAGGGAAGTGGAGAGGTCTGGTCAAATCTGGAGGTTCATGGACGTTAGAAGCAAGATGTCAAGTCGCATAAAGTCTGATCTTTAGCCATCCGCACCATGGCTACAGTATACAGTGCTTGCCTTCGAGCTTTCAAGTGGTGTTTGGAGAGCTTCCCAAACGTGCTACCCGCATATCGTGTCCAGCGTGGGGTCTTGGGGGTTGGGGGGGCCAATAACTATTTCAAAAGAGGGGATAAGTAAAGGATTACTATGTGGCTGTAGGGGTTATAAACATACTTGCTAAACCTTAAATAATATGGGGCTTATAAAGGGGTTATGAAGAAAGAACACTACTGTGTCTTCCTGATCCTGCCAGTAATTCGCGCCATAGCGATCGAGACCTCGGCACCCTAAACCCTAAACATCATTCTACAGAGTGGTTCGTGCAATTCTGCTGGAAACCTTGTATAACCCACCAACATGCGGGTGAGCATCTGAACCCACTCTATGCCATTCTACAAGGCTCATGCCTTAAACCCTAAATCCTAAGCCCAGAACCCTAGACCCTAAGCCATAAACACTCAGCCCTAAGCCTAAAACTCCAAACCTGCAGTTGATGGCCTGCCAAAGGGCTGTCCCGACCGACACGCTTCAATGAGATGCTGACTGCTCCGCTGGTGACCTGTGGGTCTGCTCGAAATTCCCCGGACCCTAGAAACTTCCATTTCTGCTGATCTCGAATATCATAGATAACAGAAATTATGAACTATTTGCAGGGAAATGCAGGGAACTAACTTCCAGTGTAGGGTTTAGGGGGTTTTGGGTTGGGCCTATGAAAGCTTTACTCATCGCTCCCTTGTTGGGGTTGATACATGCTTGACTGAAGTGTTATGAAATTGGCGAGCGCGCAGGAGTGCAAAAATGAATCCCCTCCCCCTACTGATGAGCCCCCGCACCCCCACCCTCTCCCCCCAAAATAACCCACAACAGCTGTATATTTTGGGGAATATCGGAATATGTCTTATGAGGGCAGTGGTGGCGGGGTGGGCGGGTCTAGTAGCAACCACACGCCCAAAACCCAAACTTTTACAGTGGCTTCCATTTCTGTTCCATTTCCCCCCATATACCATTATACAACACCCATATAACCCATATATGTATATATGTACATAACCCTAGATAATCCTGTTCTCACTCCAACCCTGAACCCTAAAGTGGGAGAGACTTACTCTCTATAGGAATCCAGGGGCGTTGATGGTGCCGACGTAGCGAAGGACCTGGTCGAGGAGACGCGCCTGCAGGATATAGGGACTATGTAGGGATTATATAGGGATTCTATAGGGGTTATATAGGGATTATATAGGGTTTATATAGGGGTTATATAGGGTTTTAAAGCTTTTGGGTTTAGGGCTTTGGGGTTTTTAGTCTTGCGGTTAAGGGTTTTGGAGCTAAGGGTTTTGGGGCTAGGGATTTTGAGGTTAAGGGCTTCGCGGCTGAGGGTTTACAGCATTAGAACTGTAAGACGGGGGTATGCACAAAGCTGGCGGCTCAAGGTTTAGAGTTAGTGATAGCGGTTGGGGACGCACCATCTGTTCACACCGCAGAGCGTTGTGGGTGATAAGTGGCTTCGAGAGAAAAGCCTCCTCGCCTTGACCAAAACAAAAGTGCGCAGGCCGAAAGCAGCCCTTGCACAACCATACCGCAAGCCCCTAAAAGCATCTTAAAACCGAAAAACCATATGAGCTATAATCTAAACTCCTAGTATCTCCAATAATGACCCCTATAGTAGTCCCTTATCTAATCCCCTATATAACCCCCTTTAAGGAGTTTAGACTATAGCACATGTGATGTCCCGCTTGAAAGCTGCTACCTGGCCTCCGCGACCTTTGCCGCCATGCGGCCATCGAAAACACTCAGGTGGCGGACGAAGTCTGCAGTTGAGCTTCCTGCGCGCTTAGGGCTTTAAGGTGCTACCCTCCTGGAAACTGACATGGAAACCCAAAAGAGCCATATAAAGACTACAGTCCCTTTAAAAAGGAGCTATATGGGTTTCCATGTTAGTTTGGGGGAGTGTAAGGCCTGACAATAATTGCCCCTGACTATGGTAAGGGATTCCAATACCACCCCAACCCCTGCAAAGGTAACCCCCACATGGTTTAAGGAGCTAATCAGGGCCACAGAGGCTTGATGAGGCCTAGTAGGGTTCCAACCCTAAACCCTAAACCCTAAACCCTAAACTGGGGAGGGTACTTAAGCAACCCCTGTCATAGTTGTGATCGATTACGAGATTTTTCTTCATAACCATATCTACCCTAAACCCTAAACCCTGCAGGAGATGATGGGACCACCTCAACTTCCCATAATTCTGAAGAGCCTGTAGCCCGTATGCCTAAACCAATAGTCCCCCTTAAGTAGATCGAATATGGGGTTTTGGGTTTAAGGTATAGGGTTTAGGGTATAGTTCCCCCTTAAGTAGATAGAATATGGGGTATATGGTGATCTTATTATAACATACCCCAAGCCATCTTCCTTCTACTTAAGGGGGGCTCTAACCCTGATCAGCATTCCTGCTTTCTTGGGAGGATTGATTGACTCTGCCTGCGGCATGAAGCCGGAGGGCGGGGGGACGGGCGTCAGGCCCTTTAATCAGCAAACTGAGGCCGTCCTATTCCTTGTCTCCTGGTTCTGCGAAGCTGAACAGGCTGGAACTGCAAGTGCGCGCGAAGCCGAAGCCTTCTATAGACAGAAGCAAACCCTCCATATGGAGCTTGATGCCGACAATCATGTCAGCAACAGATTCCCATTACTTTCTGTAGAAGACCTTGCCCTAAACCATACTTCCTCATGGGGTTTCGCAGGGTATGCCGGCCTCTTTACACTTCGGATTCCCCAAACGGGACCAAAAGATGTTCAGAAACCCTTGGCCCCCCTATAGCCTCAGCAGCCACGTCAAAGAGACCCACATTGTCAAATCATAAACCTACCCTCCCCCCAAGCGAGAACGGAGGCTGGTATAGTTGCTTGTTCGAACGACAGTCGGCTTCGTAGAGCGCTTGTTGGGCTCCCATGCTACTTCTACAGGCCCCTTAGACCTGTATTGAGAACAGTATTTTGAATAATTCCTTGGGTTATACTATAATACATTTACAAAACTAGTTCGTAAGGAGACTATAGAGTTTGGGGGGAATGTACACCTTGACCTAAACTCTAAACCCTGTTTAGGGGTTTAGCGTAAACCCTGATCCCTAAACAGTAACTTGTCTGGGGACGATACCTCGGTCAGTGCTCGGCGGCTTCCAGCGCTCAAGCGCTTCTGGCACCAACGACTCCGGGACCACGTCCTCTAACGAAGGGAAGGCTAGGGAATATAGGGTTTAGGGTGTAAGGTTTAGGAATGAAGGGAAGGCTAAGGAATGTAGGGTTTAGGGTTTCAGGTTTAGGAATGAAGGGAAGGCTAAGGAATATAGGGTTTAGGGTTAATATAAGGTTTAGGAATAATATGTAGGGATAATGGAAAGAGAAAACTACGTGGGGTTTCTCAAGAAGGTATGGTCTAGGAATATATAGGGATACTGGAAGAGAAAACGGAAACTATTATTCGATCTCTAGGGTTTGGTGATTTGGGTTTGGTGCGCTGCAGAGTTCAGCGTTCAGGCTCTCCTTGACAGAAGGACCTATCAGAATTCGGAGGGGGTTTGAGAAGAAGGATCGTTCTATTACAGGGGATCCAGGCTTCATAGCTGCATTCGCCGCAGCATGCCTTGTGGCTGTGATTCTGCTTTCCACATGAAGAATTCCGAAGAAAAGCACCGGCACTCTCCCAAGAGGGACACGATTCACAACAGTTGATGGACAAAATGATGCATGACCCTGTATGGCCAAAGCCTAGGCACTTTGGTGCTGTACTATAGTCCCCCTTAAGTACGTAGAATATGGCCTTGGATATATTATAATAAGATCCCCATATACCCCATATTCTATCTACTTAAGGGGGCCTATACACATAGGGTCATGCAGGAATTTGTCCATCAACAAAACCGAACCAGGAAGTGCTTCGCTGTCCTCCAAACCAATTGCGAGCCCCAGCCTCGGCAGAAAGCTTATGAGGTAATATTAGGGGTTATATAGGGATAATGGAAAAGAAAATGGAAACTATAGGGGTTATAGGGATTAAGGGGTTATAGGGATTGTATAAGAAAATGGAAATCATAAAGGTTATGGGGATTATATAAGGTTAGGGTTGCTGCCAAGGAACTTAAAGTAGGGTTTAGGGTTCAGGGCGGTTCAGGGTATCGGGTTTTAGGTTTTCCTTGCCAGCAACCCAGCTGGGGGGTACGCAGTACGGGGCTTCGGGTTCAAGTTTGAAGGCGCCGTATGTAGGATTTAGTGTCGAAGGGTTTGGGCTTCAGGGTTTAGGATTTAGGGCTTGGAGCTTAACATTTAGGGCTCAGGGCCTAGGATGTTCACCATATATTTCCTCAGAATGGGGGCAAGAAAGCAACTGCTGGGAATTCCCGAGCAGAACCTGAACTCTTAGCCTTGGAATTGCAAGTTTGTCTGGAAATCTGAAAGCAGAGGCCAAGTAGCCGCAACGATGAGTGGGACTGCCCGCGTGTGATCGGACGTCTTCTGATGACTACCATCGCATTACTATACAATCACCACCATATGTACCTAAACCCTAACACTAAACCCTTCACAACCCTCTCAGCAATCCTATAGAACCACATATGAGCTATAGTCTAAACTCCTAGTATCCCCCTCAACCCCCTTTAAGGAGTTTAGAGCATGGCTCATATGACAAGCGGCTCTCGCGCCAACACCACCACCTGGCAGCTGAGTTGGGAGCCATGTAGGCTTCAGGGACCCTCTCCTGTTCAAAAACCAAAACTAGGATCCTGGTTTACTCTCTTCCCCCAATAACCAGGGTCAAACAAGTGTAAACTGTATTATAGAGACCCAAAAAGGAAGC
>CAJNIZ010006202.1:53529-68940 GCA_905231905.1 Symbiodinium pilosum
TATGGGGACCTGGGCTTCTAGGGTAAGGTCCTTAATTGAAAAAGGCTTCGTTTGCGCAATGCTAGCCAATAAAACTAAATGATTGTGCCTGGGTTTCCTCTCATAACTTGGTGATGCCGTCCTTGGATGCTAGATGCAAAGGGTCAGATTGAGCGCCGAACGGCTGCCATACTGGGTTGCTGTGAAAGAATGAAGCAAGGGCACCATTCTAAGGAACCCCCTTATGTACTACTATGGGTCCGTTAAACTATGGTCATTTTGCTATAAGTTCTTCGACAGCAGCCCAAGCTACCATATGGGCGTCCTGGTAGTTCCTGCAGGAAGGCAGTGAGTTTTGTGTAATTTGCCGGCTCGTCGGGCGCAGCCATGAAAGCTTGTGGCTCCTGGAACGAGAAGAAAGGACACGTGCAGTACCTAGCTGGGTAGATGCATCACAAAACACTAGTGTTTATCTATACTGGTGACTGTAAAGGACTATAGGACATTATCTGGTTGTTGTTGTGTTGATTTTCCTGTATCGTCCATGTTGCAGTGACTGAGTCTAGCGGAAGAAGTCAGCAGCAACGACGTGAACAAGGATTTTCAGGTGGCAGCGCTCGTCGTAGCCTGAGCAGAACCGCAGTGGAAGTACCAAAAGCAGTAGAGCGACAACAACGAATGGCAGCGGCGGCGACGGTGGCGACACCGACGGTAACAGCAACAAAATAGGACCAGCAACGACAACAGCTGACAAATGACGGTAACAATAACAAGAATTTTTAAGAAGTGGGACAACTAGAACCATTGTGGAAACGCAAGCTACAATGAAAGGAAGTCCGAGTCCTCATTAGAGCGTTGAAGAGGTATTGCAATTCCTAAACTCCATACATCTCTACATAATCCCTGCATATCCCCTGCATTACAATCCCCATATAACCTCTACATATCCCTGAGGCAACCCTCTATAACCCTCATCTGAGGGACGTTGGGGTTGTCGCGGGCATCGGAACCCTAAACCCTATAAAAGCTTAAACCCAAACCCTTAAACGTACAAACCCTAGACCCTGGAAACCCTATACCCTATAAAGCCTAAACCATCAACCCTATAACTAGAACCTTTCATATAGTAGTTTCCATTTTCTTTTTTCCATTATCCCAATATAACCCCAATATACTATGTAGTTTCCATTTTCTTTTCCATTATGCCAATATAATATCCTTGTTATAAACCCATAAACCCTTGGACGGCGCCTGGGACGGACATCCCTCAGCCTGTAGCCACATTCGTCGAGAGCGCATCAAGGCAACAATACGCCAGTCACCTGTCCCAAGTCGCAGGGTGTAGGGCTTAGGGCGAGGGTTGATTTAAGGAGTTTGGGGAGTTTAGGGTTTTTGCATTTAGGGAGCGTAGGGTGTTGGTGTTCTGAGCTTACGGGAGTTTAGGAAGTTTAGGGTTTGGGGTTTACGCCAACTGGTGGGGACGCTCAGAATCGCAGAACAACTGCTTCCATACTCACGAGGTCTTATAAGGGCCTTGTTTAAGTTTAAACAGATACGTAGGATAGGGTTTCCGGTTTGGGTTTTCAGGCGGGTAGTTGCCAGGCGGGATACCCTTACATGAGGCTTATATGGGGACACTGGGACTATACGAGGGCTACGTAAGGCTAACATTGGGGGAAACTACCCATCAGAAACTTCCCTTAGAATCTATTTTCATGATGACAAAGCCTGACATTCTCATGATGACAAAGCCTGCATAGAACAAGAAGGATACGCGGAATGCTAAATGCAGAGGTATGGCACACCAGGAAGAGCCCCACGGCTTTTCTCTTACAAGTTTCATGCCACTGCGCATGTCCCCCACCCATACATATTACCCTAAACCCTAAACCCCCCTAAGGTAGCGCCCCATTTGAAGAAGGACAGCAGCATTTGTAGGCTCCTGAGGGAGGGAGTCACCTCTACCTGGTGGGTCCCTAGGGTTTAGGGTTTAAGGACTTACGGATTTAGGGTTTAAGGACTTAGGGATTTAGGGTTTAAGGACTTAGGGTTTAAGGTCCTCCCCCCCCCCCCACCCCCAAAAATATCCAGATACCTTGTAAGGAGGAGTCGATAACAAAAGCTATTCCCCTAAGCACCCAAGTCCTAAACCCTAAACCCTCTGTGACTTATACACCGAACCCCATATAAGCATATATAGATATATGTACGCGTATACATATATATATATATATACATACACGTTCCCCTAACAGACTGCCCGTAAGGCCCCTTCTTCAGGCCCTGGCATTCTGTCACCCTTGGATGAAGAGCCTCTGGACTCCGCCTCACTCAGCGCAACGAATTGCTTCAGCACCTCCTTTGTTACCGTGCAGGGTTGCCGGTGGTAGGCTTCAGGTACACGGCTCAGGAGCTAAGATTTGTGAGGTGGGCTCTTAGGATTCAGGTTCAAGGCTTAGCCGTAGCCTTCCATTTCTATAGACTGCTGAGACACTGCCTTTGTCATACCAGTGTTGGCAGTTGCCCTGCAGCAAGCTAGCATACATAACAACTTCTGTTTCTACGCACCTGATGCAGTGCTTTCAGAAACCCCTACCTGCTGCTTTTTTGAGCTCTAGACTCCGAATTCAAGAACAATTTTTCGCTGTCCCCAAGCAGACACGCCATGTACGGCCCACACCTGGGCTGGTAGGAAGAAGGGCTCCACTCACCCGAAACCCCAACGGAAAAGGGAAAAGTCTTAGTGGAACCACTGAATGAAACATCTTTGAAACTATTTTTGCCTACAAGGCCACTGTGAAGAGGACTACTCTCCTGGCCAACAACGCCGGCGCCCAGGATTCCAACAGACACCGAGGACGGCCCTACCGGGCAGCTTCCTGTCCTCCACGACGGGGACAAAAAGAGCAATCCCTTCCAAAAACTGCGTTTCCATGAAGCACTTTAAACTAGGCTAGAATAATGCGTATACATAGCAAATTATCTGCCATCCTAATTCCGTTAATTTGAAGCAAGTTCAACAACTGCAACTGAATGTAGCTGTAAGGGTTGACATGTTGAGGACTTAAGGCTTTAAGGTTGCAGGTTTTGGCCCGTGCCCCAACTTGCTACTAAGGCGCATGTTCAGTCCGGCTTACGAATGGTCAGCATACCGGAGACATGTCAGAGTAAGGGAAACCGTAAGGGGGGGATCAGCGCTAGTAAAACTGGAAGCAGTGGTGGTGGTCGCGGTGGCTGCGGCGGCGAAGGCGGCGGCAGTGGTGGTGGTGGCGGCGGCGGTCATCCGTTTCCCCAAGGTTCGGTCCTGTCAGCATCTTGCGCTGAGCACCTCAAAAGAGCGTGGAACAGCGCAAGGTGAAAGCTCAGCATCGGCTCCTGAGCACTTATCTGCGCAAGCTTTTCGCAGATTCCATAAGATGAAATCCGATCTTCAAAGTAATGAACCTTCGTAGGATTACCCCTGTGTCTTGCAGTGATGTTGTCCAAGCTTGGTGCCTTCGTCTTTACGTCAGCTTTTCGTTTTGCAAGGGTTTAGCACTGGATCGGGTGAAAGACTGTTGAGTGCTGCATTCTGTCACACTCGTAGGCCACTGCTGGGGCAGCCCTGATCTATCTTCTTCGGTGCATGTTAGCAGCCACATTTCAACAGCGTTGTCCGTGAGCGACAAGATGGTAATCTCATGTAGTTTCCATACATAGGGGGAACCTCCAAAAAGAGCACCCCTAATTCCGAGAAACCCTGAGCCCTAATCCTTTAACTATACTACCTACATCTCCCCTACAAGCCTTCAAGCCCCTAACTTTGGGAACCTCTACATGCCCCAAACCCTAGCTGCGGCAAGTTGGGCGGCCACAACTTCTATAGTAGGATAAAGAGGGGTTATGCAGGTGTTACATGTGTTGTACAGGGTGTTGCAGTGAGTACATAAGGCAACGTATGGAGTAGATAATGTTCTGCAGCGACTATATACGTTCATTTAGGGATGATAACATACCTGCTTATATAGGGATTATACAGCGTCATTTTGGGTGATTTTGGGTAATAGGGACTACATAGGGTTTAGGGATATTGCACTCCTAAGATAGAATCAAATGGAAAAAACAGTGAAACATGAAATGGAGAAAGGGTTTATATGTGGGTCGAACTCGGGCTCTACTAGAACCAGCGGCTGACATGGGCAGAACAGGCAACTGTACTGACTATACTTCTGACAGGTGCCTCTGCCTGATCACAACAGAATCCTACCCTACTTATACGTAGAGCTATCCCCTCAAGCCGCCACGAAAACCCACTGCCTGGGTCGGTGTAGGCTCAGCATCTGCAGGAAGCAGACAGCCATGAGGTGAGGCAAATGTGACAAGTTTTAAGGTTGAGAGTTTAGGCCTCATATACTGTAGGGCAAAAAAAAGGTTCGTTTACATAGAACTGGCCGTAGTCGTCGTTGCAGAGGCGGCATGGTTTCGGTGGTGGCAGTGGTGGTGGCGGTGGTGGTGGCGGTGGTGGTGGCGGCCGCGGCTGTTGTGGTGGTGGCGGTGGCAGTGGTCTCGGTGTCAGTGGCGGGGGGTGGCGGGGGTGGTGGCGGTTGTGGCGGCGGCGGCGGCGGTTGTGGTGGCGGTGGTGGTGGGGGGGGGGTGGTGGTGGTGGGGGTGGGGATGGTGGTGGGGTTGGGGGTGGGGACGGCGGCGGCGATGCTGGTGCTGGATCTTTGTTGGCGGTAGCCGCGGCATGGCAATGGTGGCAGAAGTACCAGCAGAGCAGCAGGAGGAGAGCAGCAGCAGCCGCAGCGGCAGCAGCTTCAATTGTTAGCAGCAGCAGCAGCTGCGGCGACAGCGGAGGTGAAGTAGCGTCATTGGGGAAGCAGTAAATTCAGTTGCTTGACCACTACCACTAGCACTTTCACCATGACGCACTCCTGGCCGCTTGATGCGTGATGGTACTTGGAAGTCGTGCCGGATGGTGCCAATGGGCTTTGAGAAGTCATGTTGGCTCTAGAGGCTACTGAGCGACATTGTCAGGAGAATAGGGATGTTCTGATTGCTAACAAGCATTTTCCAGTAATATTGTCCTTAGATGTACTTAGCACTGTTATTATTCTTGCTTTATTGTTCTGCCTGTTTACGCATTGCGTGATGCTTTCAAGCCTTTCAGTCATGCACATGTGGCTACGCCGCCTAAACCTGGTTCGAGGCAACGGCTCAATACCGCAACAAGTAACTACCCACGGTGGCTGTTCAAAATGCCTACCTTGCCCCAAATGGACATTAAGTATGCTCCCGCTTTTTGGCTCAGATCCCCTGAAACATGCAGACCAAACGGGGACCCCCTAGCCTTGGGATGTTTCCAACCACCAATTGAGCAACTTTCCTTGGTGGCTGATCCAGGTAGGACTTTATTCATCCTTTAGAACACCAGAGCCACCACGAGGCAAAATGTTGCTCCATATTGGGGACTAATTATGGGGTTCCACAAGATACTACTCGAGTTGCTGACAGGGTCTTCTCCTATCTTGATGGCCTCCTTCACTGAGACCTGCTGTAGGGGCGCAGGGTTTAGAACCTAAACCCAAAACCCCAATGTATGAATAGTAATATTCCCCGACCACCCGGGCAATACCCAATATATAGGGTTTAGGAATGCGATTTGAGATGAAGTCTTGTGGTAACCCCGACCCCAAAACATCTAATTGTTTGCCATGTTTAGGGTTTTTGGTTTAAGGAGCCGACCCGCCAAAATTCGATCACATGACTATCATGGGTTCAACTTCAAGAGTTGGGGTTAGCACTCTCTTATGATAAGCCACCACTTGGATACTGCTGCCAGGTACAATCCCCCAGATTTTGTAACTGTATTTAACACCCGTAGCCAGGATCCTAAACACAAATCTTGGAATCATGGGGTTGATGAAGAGCCCCCCTTAGAGGAGCTCCAAACCGCAACCAAACTATTAGCTACTGTTGGGGGGACATATAAAACTATTAGGGGCTATTGGGGTCCGTTGCGGCCTTTTGTGGGTTCGGGTTTGGAGGGGCCCTTGTCAACCCTATCATGGTTCCCTTACTACCGACCTCTTTTCTATCCCCCTTAGGTTCCCCCTTAACTAGAGTTATCTAAGGATAATTAAGCTTAATTAAAGCTATTTAATTGAGGGGGAGCCTAGGGGGGGCCAGCATAGAGCGGGGTAGTAGGGGAACCCATGACCCTATGATACAGGGTGGGGGGGCAGTGTGGCAGGCAGATTACAAGAATCTGGTGTAATCCCCTCCCCTAATATAAAACACCACCACGCCCCGTAATATTCAATACTCCCAATAGTATACCACAGTGGGGAGTATTTGATATCAGGAGTTTCATATTAGGGAGATGGGATTATTCTGTTGTGATAACGTTATTAAGGTACCAGAGGACATTTCCTGGCTATGACTTGAATTTTCCTACCTGGATCCAAACTCAGCCCTAAACCCCTAAACCCTAAACCTAGACCCCAAACTCCTAAACCTGAAGCCCTAACCCTGGCATCCCTTACTTAGTGAGCTGCTGTCAGGGAACATAGTTTAAGTTACCCTACTTTTCACTATATACCACTATCTACCCATAATATGGTAACTGACTTCATTTTCCCTAAACCCTAATCACCTAAAATCTGGCAACTCATGGCCTAAACACCAATACTACGGTAACCTGATTTAAACTCCTTCACAGCATCCGGAAAGCCTCAACCCTAAACCCTGCCAGTTTCAGGCCGTCAGCTGAGGCCAGGACGGCATCACGAGAGTCCCGCGGAAGCGACTCAGGTGAGTAGCGTTTTTTGGTGGTTAAACCCAGTAATATTATATTCCTTTTATAAAATACTAGACCCCAAAAGGATGATATACTCTTACTCTATATTGGGTACCATAGTGCCCCCAAATAAAATACTACTCAGGTGTTTGGAATATGTTTTTGGGGGCTTATATGGAGGTTCAGGGGGACTTAGTAAGTAGGTCAGTAACCCCTATAACCCATGTAGTAATCATAGTTATCCCAATTATTAGCCTACTTACTAAGCCCCCCTGACCCTCCTAGTAAGGTTTTTGATTTCGGCGTAGGGCTTAAGGCCTGGAATTTAGGTTTTAGAAGAGGCTTAGGATTTCGGATTTAGGGCTTAGGGCCTGGGAACCAAAGGCTTAGGGCGTAGGGCCCAAATTCAAGATTTAGGGTTGAGGACGGAGAGCTTAGGATTTAGGGTTAAAGGTTGGGGAACCATATAGACGGCGATCATGATCATGGTGATGATGATGGTGGTGATGGCAATGACGACGGTGACAATAACAGAGACGATGACGATCCCTAAGGGTCCAAGGACCCAAATAATAGGGTTCTAGGGCCCAAATACCATTATTATTATAGCATTTGAACCCGCATTATTTGGGTCCTTGGGGATTCTATGATGATGAGGATGAAGGTGGTGACATCAGCGGTTGTGATGTTGCTTCCTTTCCCAGGTTCTCCAGTAATCCGTTAATAGTAAGGGTACCCTTTTTCCTACTGTTCAATTTTAATAAGGAGACCCCAAAATAAAAAAGGGCACAAGGGTACTACTGGGGTACCTAGTTTCTGCGGGTTGTCAGCTGCGGCATAGCTTTGGGGTAGTAACCCGCCCTCATCTTTACAAACATCGGAAAGGCTGGCCGCTCAACCTCCCCTTCAACTGGGTGATTGCCCAACCTTTGCGTGTCTTTCTGAAGGAGTCGCCATAATCAGGAGTACGGTCGCTTGGGGTATATAAGAAGAACCCAGCGTATCTGCGAGAGCATAGGCCGCGCACATTTCGGATGTCCGAGACCTGTTGCATGATGGCACCGTCATGCAAATGCGCCAACCATCAATCAACGCTGGCAGCACAACTACAATTGGCACCACAGCAATAAGGATGAAGGCAAACTGACCGATGGGTTAGTACAGAAAGGAGCAATGGATCATTGTCGTAGCTTTCAAGAATCCGCAATATAATGGTCCTACACCTCAAAAACCCACGGGCTCATTCCCTACTAACCACCAAGAAGTGCGAAGCGGACTCAATCGCAAAACCGCATCCAAAGACTTTTAATTTGGACGCTGCCCCCGCCCAGTAAAATTTGGATAATATGCATGATAGAATTCTATAGAGCCCTTAATAGGACCCCTAGTATAGACTGTTACTGGGTGGGGGCAGTACCCAACCTACACCCTAAAACCCTAAAACCTAAACCCCTAAACCCCTAAGCCCCTATAATCCCTACCCTAAAACCCTAAAACCCTATAACCTTTTAATCCACAACAGCACGGCCTGCGCAGCATAAGGCGTGATGACACCAATCTCATCACCTTTGAGTCCTCAGGTTTAGGGTTTAGGGTTTAGGGGTTAGGGCCAGAGGATTCGTTAGGGTTTAGGGGTATAGGGTATAGGGTTTAGGGATTAGGGTTTAGGGCTTAAAGTATAAAGCTCCCATATATGGGGGTTTCCTAAAATTAGGGGTACCTTTTTGGGGTCCCCATAATAAGGATCATAACATTTTGGGGTCTATATTCCCCTATTTTGGGAAACTACCATATGGGGTCATATGTTGGGGTACATAGGGCTTAGCAATTGCAAAAAGAAGAGAGGATTTGGGCAACCCCAAACCCAAAAATGAAGACCCTATCACCGCCATGTGGCAGTTTCCCGAAAGAGGACTCCAATAAATCCCAAAATACTATAGTCCGTGTTACAGGGATCCCTAGAAGTTAGCCGTCATTTTGGGAAACCCTAATCCCTATATATCCCTACATGACCCCTTTGCATCCCCCTCCTTTAAAGTGTCCCTATTTCGTTTTGGGAAGCCCCATGTGCTATCTACGGGAACCTACTTTCGGAGGTTGGGTTGACGAGAACCCCGAATCCTAAAGGTTTAGGGTTCAAGATCTAGGGTTTAGGATTCAGTCTAGGGCCCTTTTGGGGCTTGCAGGGTTATATCGGGTATGTCAAAAGTATTCCCTAACCCCCTTAGACCCTACGACTAAAAATACGAACATAAATTTGAATATTTCCCTGGGGTTGTGCTAGAATGAAAATTACCAATGCTTCCTCAAAAAACGCTCTTTACCTGCTGATTGTAGATACTGACTGCTTAAACCCTAAACCCTAATGCTCACCTATAGCGACTACCACGCGGACATGTGCGACTCTCGTGAGACCAGGTTCCATGCATAGCCCTTCAACCCTAAATCCTAAGCCCCAAACCCTCATAGTTATATATATATATATACACATACTCCGACCCCCAAACCCTAAACCCCTAAACCCTAAACCCCAAACCCTACACCCTAAAGCCAAAATCTGATGCCTCAACCCTAAATTCTAACCCTAGAGATCCAAGTATACAAATACTAGCAATAATGGAGAATCAAATAACAGGGCTATTTAAGGATTCAAGTATACAAATATGTACATTGGGCCCCAAAGTCTGTAAATGTTACCTACATTGCGCTATTTGGATCCCTACCCTATACCCTAAACCACTAAAACCTTCGGGCCAAGTCTGAGAGAATGGCTGCCATAGAGCCTCGTCATCTGCCTTGGGTGTGAAAACAGCACTAAATACTTAAGGGACTACAATAGTACCCCCCACAAAGGTACCCCCCCAGGGTTTAAGGAGCGAATACGGACTATATAGGGCTTAGTAAGGCCTAATAGGGTTCTAAATCTGGGGGGTGTACCTTTGGGGGGGATACTGTTGTCATCCCTTAATACTGGGCTTTGGTTGGATTTAGGGTTTCAGGTTTAGGGCTTAGGATTTTATGGTCTAGGATTCAGGGTTTAGGGTTTTAGGGCTTAAGGCTTAGGATTTTATAGTCTAGGATTCACGGTTTAGGGTTTTAGGGTTTAAGGCTTAGGGTTTAGGGTTTAAGGTCTGGATGATTACTTGAAGGTTCATGGGAGTTGCTAGCTACTTAAGACTTGGCGTGTAAGCCTACTTAAACTCCCTCTACTTGGACTTAGGTAGGTTACCCCAATTACACTTAGAGTTATGAGCCCAGTTGTAAGTAGATACTAAGTCCCATGAACCTTGAAGTAGGGTTTGGGACCTAGAGTCTGGGTTTACCTGAGTTGCGTTCAGGGAACCCTGTAAACATACACAGGACATGACTTTGGGATATATAAGGGTCGTGTGAAAAAATTAGGTACATAACAGATATTTCGAAATGGGGTCGCTTTTAGTCGCAAAGATGGGATATGCAAGGGAAGAAAACAGCTGCAGTCACGATTCAGGGACCTAAATAAGTAGAATAATGGAGAGTCACGTGGAAGAGAAGGCGGGACACGAATTGGCAAGCGGGCTGATTAAGGGGCTATAAGGATGGAATGTGCAAGCTGAAATAACCAGGATCAGACTTTACGTAAATGATGCTATGATAAGATAAGCATTTGAAGAAAGTTGACCGCAATTCTGAAGCAGAAGCCCTATCATGTACTTTAACCTACTTACCTTTCCCAGAAGACTGAAAAATCACTCAGCTTCGCGCTCCACCAACCATGCCGCACCTCGGAAGATGGAAGACAAGAGTTAGCACGCCTTCAGCATCCGGGGGCGAGGGGGGATCGAGGGCGGTAGGGAATTACCAGGGAAACTTAGGATCTTGCAAGAGCACTATGCATTATTATAGGGTTGTACGTACAGCGCTATTGTAGGGTTATTATATGTAGAGTTTTAGGAGATCTTGTTGGCAGTACGAGGTAGCGACCAGGCGGCTCCCTGTCCGCAAAAAAGGTTTGAGAGTCTACCTGGAGGGTCGCGGTGACCTAGGTAGTAGGTTTCTAATGCGCTGTTAATGGCCATCATTCCCAGAACCAGAACCCCCCTTTAGACCTTCTATCTGGCTATGTACCTCTATATGATGCGTCGTAAACCTCTTTTTGTAGATGACCCCTACCGGATGCACCACCTAGGGTTCCCAGCATACTGTAACTACTGGGGTACAGGGCATATCAAGTGGTGCAAGCTTTCCTCCACCACTTTACCATGACCCCGGAAAATGAAGGGTATCCACTCAGCAACTAATTTGAGATGAGTTGCAAGCTGCTTCGTCCATGTTTCGTTTCGAGGCCCCCCTGGATTGTTCACGCGCCTGGCGGGAGGCAGCTGCTCAAAAAAGGGGGACTCTATGTTTTCTGGGCCATTCCTTCTCACAACACAAGTGTATTTGAAGGGGATTTAATAAGGGGCTATTGTAACTCTTGTGGAAACTGTTACTGTAAGGGGGAACCACCTCAGCTATAGTATACCCCGTAACACCCTGTATAATGTTCCCCTATATAATCCCCTATACAATCCCCCTTTGAGGAGTTTAGACCCTAAACCCTCAACCCTAAATAATCCCCTATAGCCCTTCTAAGAAGTTTAGACTACAGCCAATTGTCTCTTGAAAGGATTTGCGGCAACGGCTCCGTGAAACCTGATGTCTCCAGAGCTATCAGAATAGCACTTCTTCTGGCTGTATAGGCTATAGGGTTTAGGGCTTTGAACATTGGAGTAACACTGATGAAAAGCAATGTTGTTTGTTCAGACTTGTAGGTGCTTCAGAGTACATGAATTTGCAAACAATCCTCTACCTGTCTTTCTTTCTTCCGCAGGAATGACATGTAGGGTCTCTCTGCTCTCTGGTTACTGCACAACTTCTTTATCTGCCCTGGAACCCTTCAAAACATGTGTCTAGCCTTCAGTGGGCGCTTGCATTAAAAAACGACCAAGTCAACAAATGAGTTTGAGGTATCAAGCAGTACATATATATATATATACATTCATACATATATATATATGCACGCGCATGTCTAGTATAATTATGAGGTGCAAGACATCCACAGATTTCGTCCAGGCGGCAGCATCGCAAGCAGCTCACTCCACTTAGTGCTGCGTAAGGTGAAGTGGTGGAGGGGAATCCTATAATGATGCCCGTATACTCTCCTAAAGTCCCCACACGCCCTCCCTCATCCCCCCCCACCCCAAAGCACGCACCTTCAACACCATGATTTGTTTTTCTCGTATTGTAGTCCCCTAATTTCTCCTCTCCCACTCCCCCGTAAGCACCAGTTATTCAAAGGTCGCCCAATTTTGTCTGCCAAGCCACCCCATCTAGGCCGGTGAACGCATCTGGCAGTTCCGCCAGGGACTAGCTGGTAGTTTCCAAAAGCATTGAATCCCTTTTTGGGGGTCCCATGTCCCTTGTGAAGGTTTTTCATATTCTCTCATGTAGAGAAGGGGCGCCTCTAGTTTGAGAAATGCTTGCTTGATGGTTTCCGAAAGCCAGTAACACTTTCGACTACAGTGGCAGTTTCAATGAGTAGGGGGTTCCCATATGAACCCCAAAATACTTCAATCCTTAGGATGAGGACCCGAGAAGAACCCCCCCCAACTTAAGGAACAATCCATGTAGAAAGCTGTGGCCCTAGGACCAATGCGGAACAATTTTTGGAAACTTCCATTTGGGTGTTTCTCAAAAATGGAGGGCCCATAGGGAAGCTAGACACATGTACAGGCTTCAAAGGGGTCATGGGCTTATTTTGAGAAACTCCCGTTTCTATCCAGGCTCTCTAATGTTCGAGGTCGGCGGCCCCCAAGAAGAGCCAAGCTTAAGCAGGGGAGGGTATAGGGTTTAGGATAGGGTGGTACCTACTTGGACCGAGGTTTATAATAGTTTACTGTAACGTAACGTATGGTCGCAGTTGCCCAAAAACAGGCTGTAGCTCTATCGTCCCCCTTAAGTAGATAGAACATGGCTCTCAGTATATTACAATAAGATCCCCATATACCCCATATTCTATCTACTTAAGGGGGGCTATACCAATCCGGCTTATATCCCTGATTTTAGCTACCCATGCGCCTGCGAGCAAGTATCAAGCACCCTCCGCTCCTAACCTTGAATATCTCCGCACTTTGCACACGGTCGCCATCCCGAATGACTAAGTACAGAGCGTGTGCGTGTGTGTGTGTGTGTGTGTGAGGGGATTGTGTCAAAATGGGGGGGGCCCCTATGAACCCTGGAGATCCTAAACCGAGTAGATCCTGGCCACCAAAACCTGAAGCCTAAAAGCCTAAAAGCCTAAACCATGTGCTCATCTGCATGATTCATGGGCATCAAAAGAAATTGTTGGAGTCCTTGTGGAAGATATGGGGGGGCTCCTTATTGGCATACTCTTCTAAGTCTAACAGCTCAGAGATGTTCTTCCTTATTGTGTTTTCAACGCAAAAACTTGGAACTTATGGTTCAGGGTGGTTTAGAGTTTAGAGGTTTAGGGGGTTAGGGCTTAGGCTCCCCCACACTGATCCAGTTCAAGGTCCGCATGTTCTGGAAAGCTCCCACATCTTAAGTAAGAATGTGACTGCAACGCGGCGTGTCCTTCTGCAAGTAGCACGCTTCCTTTCTGCTTTGCCTACCTGATGTCTAGATACCCCTGTGGTATTCATCCTTCTTGGAGCAATGCCGCCGCTGAAGGCGCTAAACCCTAAACCTTATAAACCCTAAATCCTAAACCCTACCGTAAACTCGTAAACCTTAACCCGTCAGCCCTAGAGAGGAAGCCGTAACAGCTCCAAAGCCGTGTGCCCATGTGGAGCTCTTGGCCTGCCAGCGTAGTTGAGCATTCAGGGTTTAGGGTTTAGGAGTTTAGGTTTTGGGTTTAGGATTTGGGGTTTTGGGTTTAGTGTCTTTGGGCTGTTGAAATCACTTTGGAAGCAACACGTAATCACAAACAATCTAGGAGGCCATGAAGCAAGTGGGCCCAGGTTGCTGTTCAAGGAACTTAGATCAAGTTACCATAATGTGGTAAATATCGTATAGAGTTTCCCTTATATAGTAACGTAAACTGAGTTTCTTGACCCTAAGCCCTAAGCCCTGTGTATCCCTATATACCCATTTCTTTATTACCCCCTATATCCCCGCATTATAGTAACTTATATTAAGTTCCCTAGCAGCAACCCAGGGGAGAGTTCCGCAGTGGGAGTCAGAAACCTAGAGCCTGCCGGATTGATCTATCTATCTGTTCATGATGCCATTATTTCAGCAATCTATATAATCTATATCCGGTGGACCCCATAGTGGTATAATATGAATAAAAGAGGGCCCTAATACAGTTGCTACTATCCCTTGTAGTCACTATTACAGAGTGGGGGGGGGGGTCCTCCTAAAATCTATATGTCGAGGTTTTGAGCTTCTGGAATCTATACTCCCTGTCCTGAGATGGTCCCTGATGCTGGCTAGTACAATTTCATGTTGGCACCATCTAGAATAAGAAAGACCAGGAACCAGGATAGCCCCATAATAAGGCCCCTTTCAAGACAGTTACTGTAAGTGTGATTTACCCAATTCATTAAAATATGTGTGTGTAAATATATATATATATAGCAAACGTATGTTGAGGCATGTCATGTTTGGGACTCATGGAGAGACACTCCTCTCCGCAAGTAGCAGGTCCGTTTTCAATACCAACAGACGGTTTGAGGTTTAGGGCTTCGCAGAACGCACGTTGTCATGACTGGGAATGGATGTAGGCCACGACCAGGGTAACGAGGATCGCGACTGCGAGTGCACCCAGACAGGGAGTTATCAGGCAGGTACCCTCACGTAAGGCTGACATGGGGAGACTAAAAGGTACATAACAGCAGCAGGAGCGTGATTTCAAGCCAAACTGTGATGACACTCCACGCGCGAACGGCAGAACCGGCCGTTAACTATAGAGTCATAAACTAAAATAGCTTGGGGGGCTCGGGGCCAAGGTCTTAGGGTCGTCAACAACTGTACCCAGAACTCGCTAGATTTGGAATATGTTCTATAAAGATTTAGTGGTGCTGGTGATTGCTATCAGGGCTCCACATTCCTGGTAATTCGCTCCCTTCGTAGCCCCTCGCCCCAAAGAACATGAGACTTAGTACCATTATAGAATCGAGCGGGCTCTCCTCTGCGGAAGCTGGCATGGATGGTGGTTTTTCCTAAACCCTAGACCCCAAAAATCAAACCCCAAAGCAAAAAAACAACTAAACCCAGAGGCTCTGAACGCCACAGACGCTAAACTCCAAAACTCTGAATCCCAAACGCCAAAAGCACTATCCCCTACCACCATATCCCCAAAACACTCAACGAAAAATCATGAAATCCCGCAAGCCCTGAACCCAAAACACCCCTAACACCAAAACCCTAAATCCCAAAGCCTAAGCCTTATGCCCCTACTACTAGTTTTCCCCAAAATTAGACCTGTACATACTCCCAGATGCCCCTATAGGCCCTAGACCCTACACTGAGTCAACCCAATTCTGTACTCTGACATTAAAGGTTGGCCGCTGGCCTGCCTCAACTGAGAGGCCGCCTCCGTCCGTTCTCCCATAGACCAACCTGCACACTTAGGGTTACATATGGGTTACATATGAGCCATAATCTAAACT
>CAJNIZ010006202.1:74435-117229 GCA_905231905.1 Symbiodinium pilosum
TTAGGGTTTTAGGGTTTAGGGGCACTTAGGAAGAGACGGGAGATATGTAGAGATCATTTATGAGGTCTAGGGTTTATGGGTTTAGGGTTTAGGTGCATTATGAGAAGATCATGGGGGGTTCCTTCTGGGGGAATGCGCTGTCACAATATTGAGAACCAGTTGTATCATCAACACACTACATCGGCTCTGATGTAATATCTACGAACCATTATCACACCCCTGCCCAAAATACTGGATGTCGAGCGAGCAGCAGGGCTGCATCGGGTGGACCAGGCGGGCCACTTGTGCTATCGACAATAATGCTAAATGCCGGCCATTCGATGCCATCTGGGTGTAACTTGGGCTTTGCATGGTTTTGCCCTACCTAGATATCATGTCCAGCACAAGGGGATTTTCGCTGGGGAAAACAGCTTTTGCTGCCGAGAAACCCCATGTGTACCTCAGCCAGCATTGGATGAGGGCTTCCAAAGAAAGTCGTGTCCCTTTTTGGAGGGGGTACCTATCAAAGGCTTATAATCCGTTTGGCGCCAGGGCCCCCCTTACTTCTGAAAACTCTCGGATCGGCAAGTAGCAACGATCAATGAATCTAGGGTATGCAGAAGCAACGTGATGGGATCTTCTGCTTGGCTTGGACGGCAAGCCTAAAAGCTAACCCCAATCAGAACTTGACAGCGGCTTACGCCAATCAACGAGCAATGGACCCTGCAATTATGAGAGCACAGGGTGTGGGTTTAGGGTTCAGGTTTCAGGGTTTAGGGTAGGTAAGGTGATGCAAGGTTTGCTCCATCTCAAGATCGAATCCCTGCAGTTCGTGCAAGCTCTTCAAAATGAAGTTGGATTTCTAGTGCTGCACCATTACTATTGTTACTACCATTGTTATTATGACGATCATTACTATTATTACCATGGTTACTATTGTTACTGTTACTATTACTGTCATTACCATTATTCCTATCCTTACTACTATTACTGCAGGTGCAGAATATTCTTCTGCCAGTGATCTGCAGGACCGCAGGAGCCAACACATCACAGCGGCTTCCCATATCCCCAGATCTCATTGTCCTTGAAGTCCCCCGTGTAGGAGGAGTTGTCGGCCCAGGTGAAGCACCCCTGTCTTTGGGGACTTGGATGGTTGTCAAAATTATGGTCCCTTTTTGGATCCCTATTATAATACGGCACCTAATATTTAGGGTACCCAAAAAGGGGCCATAACTTTGACAACCACCCACTTCGGGTTTTAGGTGGCTCTTTTTGGAAAGCGGCGTGTGGGTGATGAGTAGGTTTGAGAGACCCATGGTTTTCACTGAAGGTCCCCTCAACTGCACACCCAGTATTTACACTCCTCAATACTCCTAAGGAAACCTATCTAAGCTCACAAACTCTGAACCCTAAACCCTGAACCCTGAACCTGAACCCTGAACCTGAAGCCTAGACCCTAAACCCTGAACTCCTTTGCAAAGGGAAGAGCCTTCATTGTTACCAGCGAGGTCTGCAACCTTAAGCCCATAAACCCTAAAGTTTATGGGTTTTGGTTCTGGGTTTAGGATTTAGGGTGTAGGCTTTGGGGTTTTAAGGGTTTGGAGCTTAAGGGTTAAGGGGTTTAAGGGTTTAAGGGGTGTAAGCCCAGGCCCTTTCAAAAGATGGGATTTCTCTACACCTTGGCTTGCATGCGGGGATTCGGCTACACTGCTTGGAGGATTGGAGGGGCTCAGAAAGTAACTTATGGGGATACCGGGGGTTACTTAGTGGCATATACTGATTCCTATTTATACACTTAGAAATCCAGTTGACACTGAAAAGTAGATTATGTTCTGCCCCATCTTAAGACCTATCCAATACAAGGAGCCCATGAATTGGTGGCATGTGCCATTATACTGCTGCTTCCCTTAAACTCCTAATGTAGACCCGTGATGAATAAACCCCCTCCTTTTAAGGGCCTTAAGATTAGGATCCCTGTTGTCATCCCCATTAAGGGGAAGGGGTTTATTAATTAGGGGTCTACATCACCCCAAAACCCCTCTATATGCATATCAGCAGATGACTACGGACCTCCTATCAGCCTTTCAGCCAATAGTCCCCCTTAAGTAGATAGGATATGGGGTATATGGGGATCTTATTATGATATACCCAAAGCCATATTCTATCTACTTAAGGGGGACTATATGGTCCCTTAGAGAAGCTGCCTTTGAGGGCTTTCCCATCTCAGCCATGACAGTAGTGGTTAATGCAGACCCGTGATTGATAAACCCCCTCCTTTTAAGGGCCTCAATCTTAGGATCCCTACTAGAAACCCTAAACCGCAAACCCTAACCCTGTTAAGGAGGGGGGTGTAGCGATAAGGGGTCTACGTTACCAACCCCAGCCATCAGCCTCGTTAGCCTACCAGTGCACGCACACCTAAAACCCTAAACTGTAAACCGTGAAGCCCTTAACCTTATGAACCCTAAACCTGAAACCTCGAAACAATAAAACCTCCTAAGCACAAAACCTGAAACCCAACAATCCGAAACCTTATAAACCCTAAACAGACATTGGGGTTCTTAGGGTCCCAGGGAGTTCTGGCCTTCAGGGTTTCAGGGTGAAGGTTTACGGTTTCGGGCCTTGCCGTCCTTGAGGCCGCGCTCATACATGCCTTGCTGGGGTCTCTTCAAGATGGTATATTACCATTACTTCGGGTTTGGGGTGGTCATTTTGGTTTTGAACTTTTACAATTTTTAATTTTCTTAAACTTAAACCAAAGAAAATTGGATACCCTAACTAATTGTAAGTTTGTGTGGGCTTGAGGGTTTAGGGTTTAGGGTATAGAACTTGAGGGTTAGGATTTAGGGTGCAGAGCTTCAGGTTCAGGCTGGCTTGAAAGTTTACAGGGACTTTACTGGGAACCCCAAACAGGGAATTTCAAGAATATACTAGGAATATGATGGAATAGAAGGACCCTGGTAAGCATATTCCTATTATAGTCCTACTACAATTCTTGGGGTTCCCTGTATGGGGTTCCCAAGCCCTAAACCCTAAACCCTAAACCCGTCCTTCTAAAGTTGGGCTTGGGAGTTTTCAAAAGTGTTTGGGAATCCCTCTTATTGTGGGTCCCCACTTGGGTATACAGGGGGACAATTCGAGGGATTATTTTGAGGATCCCTTGCAGCGCTTGCAAACCAACCGAAAGGCAGAAGAGGCGGCCCCAACTTTGCTGAATGGACAGAATGAATTCAACTCCTGGTGCTAACATTGGGGGTAGCCTACCTAAGTCCAGTCCGGGAGATTGAGAATAAGTAGCAAAAGGAATAAGGCAAGTTATAAATGGTTGCTAGGTCCCATGAACTTTCAGGTAGGGTTTTGAATTCAAGGCTTAAGGATTGGATTCACAAAATAGTCCCGCTATCCACTTCGTGTAGTCCCTGTAACCCGGGCTCCTTCCTTCCCTGCTAGTCCTGGACCCTCCAATGCAGTTACTTTTTGGGTTTGGTATGCCTAGGATAATGCGGCTGCCAATGTTTTAGGATATCCAGACCTTGACCATAATTTTGACAACCGCCCATGCGAACAGATCATGCAGTTGAAGCATCCAGCAAGCCAGCAAGCTTTCATGCAGTGTACGTCTTGCTAGCTTAAACTCATTGGCCGTGGAGGTTCATGCGTAGGTATAATAGTAGAGTTCCAAGTTATGCTGTAGGCTGTAAGGTGCCCTGACTTGAGCTTTCACCGTAGTGATTCTACTTTAACCCACTTAGCACTGCCCACAAACCTTCATGTAGCTGGCTTTAACCAATCATTACTTCCTGAAGGCCCTGCAAAAGCAGCGTTCAATGCATGAGTTTCTGGGTTTAGAGCTCTGCTGTGGAACTATTAAGGCTTCGGGTATACAATGATGTTTCTTTTGGGTTTGTATTAAGTGTTGTTTTCAACCATGGCGGTACTAAACCTAAACCCTGAACCTAAACCCAGTATTACATGTTGTGTTCGACTAATGGGGCTAGTAAACCTAAACCCTGAACCCTAAACCCAGTTTGAAGTGTTGTTTTTTTAACTAATGGGGCTAGTGACCCTGAACCCTGAACCCTTAACCCAGTCTTAAGTGTTGTTTTTTTAACTAATGTGGATAGTTACCCTAAACCCTAAACCCAGTATTAAAAGTTGTTTTTCAACTAATGGGGATAGTAACCCTAAACCCTAAACCCAGTATTAAGTGTTGTTGTTCAACCATTCAACCAATGGGGATAGTTACCCTAAACCCTAAACCCAGTATTAAGTGTCGTTTTCAACCATGGAATACTAGCTGCTGAGTTCCCTGGATCCTACAACGTGTAAGCTTTTCCATTGTAATGGGAATGTAAGAACCCCAAAAGTGTAAAGTGTACCTACCCAGCTACTAAGGGATACTAATTGCACAACACCTTTGACCGGCCGGAGCTCCCACGAAGCGCGCCCCATCCGGCCAGGTTTCGATGCCGTGGCCATGCTGCAGATCATCCTGCTGACTTCTTAGCGGTTTAGGGTTTAGACACGCGCATCGCACACGCAAGCACGCACAAACACTGTCCAGTCCGGTTTAGGGTTTAGGGTTTGGGGTTTAGAGTTTAGGGTTTAGGGTTTATAGGACCATCATTTGAGGATACTGAAAAGTCATGGAGAATCGATAATCTGACGATCTCTATGTGGTTTGTTCTCAAAATTATGGGCTCCTTTTGGCTACACATTATGTGACAGCACCTAAAAATTAGGGGTACCAGAGCGGGACCCTTATTTTGGGAATTACCTATATAGTCGCAAGGGCATGGTGGGGATGTTGGCGAGAGACAATTTGACAATGGCTTATCAGAGCTTGAGCCTAATTTTGGCTTTTGGGGATTTATCAAGATCCCTATGATATAGGGTCATTTGAGGATTCTGCTCCAATCATGGGGAATCAAGTGGAACAGAAGATGGACAATTGAACGGGAAGAGCGTTTTATAAGTTGATGCATTGGGTTTATGTATGTACTGTAGAAGCCTGGAAAACTGCCAAAGTTGTTTGAGACCTATGTGAGGTACCCTTTGACATTAGACAAGAAGTCTAGAAAACCAGTGTTGCTCCTTACCCGTAAGCTTCTAGAGTATATATGCATATGGGAATACACTGGGTAAACACTGGGTAACATGTAAGGAAAAACGAGGATTGCTCGTGTAGAGGGATATGGCCCAAGAAAAGTTAGTTGATGCGCAAGCATTCTGTGTAAGGATATTTAGACTTTTGGGGTTTGGTGTAAATGGGGATACAGTAGAGGTCACCGTGTGGGGCTCCTTTAGGAAGGAATACAGTACTTGGTGTATATATATGGAGGACCGCAAATTCTTGGTAACTACCACATAGAGTTTAAGGTTTGAGGTCTACGTCTAGCTGCGCAATCAATACCATGCTACTTCCTGCTGCAAGCCTTACGCTCGTCACGAATCCCTTTGTCATGTCCGCATCCACGTCTTCATTGGTGTGCCTACGTGCGGTACCACAGTCATTACAGTACTGATGTTCATGCTTAAACCCAAAAGCCAGTGTCTTGAGTTAGTGTGTGCACAAAGCAACCACCACCATCATCTCATCATCACCATCATGACATCACGGTCACCGTGTGCTCCTGCCACTCCCCGACGTAAGTGGAGCCACTCGCATGCCTCTCGAGCTGCAGTACAACTCACTCTAAAGTGGCCATAGCTTGCAAACGTTGTTGTGCAATTCGTTTGGGAGCATAGAAATTAGGTGTCGGGGTTCAAGGACCACATATCTGAGGCGGCCCAGCACCAGTATCGAAATCAGAGTTTCAACAAACATGCCGGGCGTCCTGCTGACTTCCCATGAGTGCAACAGAGCCCTCCATGTTGCATTGAATAGTAACACACTAAAACCCTATAATCTTCCTACATAACCCCTATCATACCCCTATAGAAGCCCTATAATATCCCTAGCTGACCCATAAGGTACTGACATATAGCTTGTCTTTATGTCTTTCACGCGCCTTCAATCCTTCATCCTTCTGGTCCCTTCATGTTCCATTGAGGGTTTAGGGTTTAGGGGAGCATTCCATTCCGTTGGCTCTTTCTTCCCTCCGTCTTTCTTTCATGGTTTTTCGTAGCCACCACTCATATACCACTTCCCCCCCCTATAAGGCCCCCCTTTACATAGCTTTCATTAAGCCTACAATGCAAGGAGAATCTTGGGAGGAGGTAGTACAAGGGTTTGGTTAGGGGCTGTTATCCAACCCATAAGAAGGTACCAATAGTCAATTGTAATCTTATACAACGACGCAATTCAGTAGAATCCAGTTCCCACTTCATTTTCCATCTGATTTGCCATTCGATTCTCCATTGCTTCATTTAGCAGGAAGATAAAGGTCCCGCTACCCTAAACGCTAAACCCTACACCCGACACTGTAAACCCTGCACAGCTTGACCCTAAGGTGCAGGATTGGTCGAACCAATCCACGATTCCCTCAGCAAAGTCTGAAGTCTCTTGGCTTCCAGCAGCACATCCAAGGTTGGGCGCCCACCCAGTGATGGTAAGTATATTAGGGCCTATATGTATAGATATTCCTACCATACCACTATTTGTGGGTGGGGGCCTAACCCAAGGTATAATGGAGTTAGGGCAATGGAAAAGAACATGGGAACTCCAACTTAGGGCTGAGCGGCGCCCAGAACCTAGAGGCCAGCCTTCTGTCCAGTTTAACACGTTATGAAGCTTATTTACTCATATTGGTTTCGCATCAAGTAACATAAGTTACTACGTTATCGTTGAATTTTCTCTTATGGCTTTCCCGTGATCTGCACACGCCTACAAATTGTGTCAGCTCTATATAAACCGTAGAGACCCGGCATTTTGTTCAGACTCTACTGGAAACGACATGGAAACGGGCATGATATGGGCATTCGGGGTCAGGAAAGCAGGCATGCTGCGAAACTTTAGAATAGTGTTACTTAGAGCAGTGAACATAAAGCACTACGGCATATTACTTGGTTATAACATTGGATTTACCCTACCTAGATCTGCACCACACAAAATACAAAAAGGCAAGGCGGAATACTCCACCTCAACCTCTAGGCATATCTATATACATATCTATGTATATACATAGGGTAGCATCATTGCTTTACACCTCAGAAACGCCCGACAAGAAGGACCTAAAGCGGAAGTCCTATACCGCAAGCCCTGAACCCGAAAACCCAGACCCTAAACTCACCCGCCAGTCTCCAGGTGAGCGACATGTATACGCCACGTCCATGGGCCCTATCATCCTTCCACTCACCCTCATATACCTGATTTTGGTACCACTAGCGGTTTAGGGATCGACTAGACGGTTTAGGATACCCTGGGTACTGCCTGCACCCTGCAACAGTCTGCATTACGGGCCCTATTAAAGGCTATATAGAGAACTATATGATCTACAAGTAGCCAAATGTTACGGAGTGGGGCAGTACCAAACATATACCTGACTTTGTTTGAGGCTTGGGGCCAGAGGTTTTGGGCTTTGCCTGCTGTTTTTCTAATATGGAATAAAGGGAATGGACAAGAACATGGAATAAACCCTGAACCATTTGAGGGCTTTAACAGGGATACTTAGGGATCCATTCCTCCACGCCTAGATAACGTACAACGAGTTTAGGCTTTGGAGCTTTGGGCTCGAGGTTTATGGTTCGGGTAGGCACCCACTAATGATGCACCCGATGGATGAAGGCAATCTCGCTATGGTCCCTATCAACTTCTAATGCTTGGAGAATTTGGGGACTAAAGAAGTAGATTAAGAGTGGAAATATCCGGGGTCACTATCTGGCTGAGAGGCCTTATCCGCACTTACAAAGTCCCCCCGATCCTAAACCCCAAACCCCAAATAATAGTTACTTTCATTTTCTGTTCCCTTCCCCGCCAGTCCCTAAATTTTCCTGCTATGCAATGATGAGCGGGAGGCGCTTAATCCCAACGAGATGGATTTAAAGATTGGATGCTTTCAGAGTTGAGCTTCAGTGCATTTTCGGGCCTATCCTCCCAACGGGAGGGGCGGGTATATTGGGGTTATATGGGGACAATGGAAAACAGAAAATGAAAACTACGATTTAGGGTTTAGGGTTTGGGTTTAGGGGCTTGACAATATTCGTAGAAGGCAGCACTGGGCCTGCTCCTGAACCCTAAACCCCAAACCCGGTGGTAGGGCATGGAAGAATGGATCCTCCTAGCAGCCCCTAGATAACCCCCTGAAAATGGTTAAGGGTTGAGGGTAGCTCCTACTTTCTGTTGGAGTCCACTACAGTGCACCCAAATCATATACGGCAAATACTATCAAGGGTTTCAGGCTTGTACTGCTGAGTTTTGGTATCTTTTTTAGGGACCCTCGGGGACTATATAAAGGCTATATTAAGGCCATAGAGGGGAAGCATTTTAGGGGTACGACCTTAGAATTACCACCCTGGAACCCTTAGATACTAAGAATCCAGAACGATCCTACGTACCGTCTAGGTGGACCCCCCCCCCTCCGCCCCCGATAGTAGTGACTATAAGGAACAGTGAGGATTAGGCTCGGGTCCTCTTATATTCCTACTATACCACTATTACAGGGTGCAGGGGGCGGGTGGGTCCTCCTAAAGTGTAGTATACATCGGTAGTCTAAAGTCATGCAGCCATGCAGGGCTTTTAGTATCAACAGTAGTAGTTTCCATTAAAACCTTGACTCACTATTTAATCAAGATCTATTAGGAGGGATCCCTAGAAATACCCCCTCATCCCCTTACCTTACATAACCCTCATACAGTCCTTCCTTCTATACCCCCTATGTAATCACCTAATCCCAATAACAATAACACCCCCAATAAATATCAAGGGTCCCCATTAAGGGTCCCTGCTAAAGCCTCCAGACTTAACAGCTGGAAAGTTAAACACATTACCCTAAACCACGAACCCTATACCTACCTGTACACTCCGAGTTTCCCATTCCATTTTCCATTTGACGTTTGATTTTTCTACATGTTCAGGCGGCTAGATTAGATACTGTAGCAGCTCCCATATTTTGCCATTGCCCTTACAAATTGTCAGATATCCCTACATATCCCCATATTCGATGCCAACCCGAAGCCCTAAGTCCTAAATACTTAAAGCCTCTAATTACCCTAAATCCTAAGCCCCATGAAACCTCAACCCTATCCCTTTTCAACCCGGACTTGAGCGATTGCCGGAACGCATCTGCACTCACCACCCTATCTCTAACTCCTATAGACATTGACCCCAAATTCCTGCAAAGAAGCATCGCCGTCTGCATGTTCAAATCGTCCGAGGCCATTTGCCATGTCATGCTCCCACTGACCATCATACCGGGCTCCATCCGGCCATACCTGAATGTTTAGAGATCAGGGTTTATTTAGGGTTGAAAAATTAGGGTTTAGGATGGTGCTTGAAAGACATTCACAAACATTCATACAGAAGGGTTACTTACAAGGGGACTATATAGAGGTCTCTTGCAAAGCTTAGTAGGCCTACATAGAATGCTTGAAAGGTTAGATGGGTTATGCAGGATCCGTTGAATCAAATAAGGCGCCTTGAAAGGGGTCAAGAGGTCTGTATAACAAACGAATTCTAAGTGGTTAGAAGGGCTATATAGGGTCCTTTTAAAGGGCCTGCAAGGGCTGAAAAGGGACCTTTACAAGCGGATATGAGGCCTGCAGAAGATCCTCTCCAAGGGTTATAATACAGTAACAATCTAAGGTCCTTTAAAGGGGCTATACGGCCTACGTGTGTGGGCTTGGGTACTGCAGTAATAGGGCAATGCAGGAATAATGTAGGTTGGACACTGCAGCCCTGCGGCTGCGCACTGCAGGGATGCTCTGCCGTTGGGCACTGCATTCACTCTCGGCAGTTGGGCACTGCGTGGAGGACGAGGAGAACATAGACTCGTTGAAATCTAGCAACCCCACTGTGAGGGTGAGGAAAAACGGCAGTGATAAGAGACCGCAGCGTCTTTGAACGGATTTGGATCCTTGTGAGGGGTCGGAAAGCTCTTTTAACCAATGTAGATAAGCAGTCTTCCCTGCCGTGTCACAGGCTCCTGTAAGTCACCCTGCCCTCCAGGAGGTATATAATATGATAATCATAAAAATCCATACGGTCTGGCCTAAACGGTTCAGGGTACCGTGAACCTGCAAGTATTGACCGCGCTGATATACAGTAGGCAACCCTATGTCTCCAGTTGGTCTAGCCTTGGTAAGAAGGACATTGGTAGCAGCTCATCCTACCCTTTCAAGTATTGTCTCCTGACTTTTCTTTGAGCAGCAAAAAGAAACAAAGCTACAAAGAGGCACCCGCCCAGCCTTACATGAGGATCTCGGGAATAGAGTTTGAGCTTTAGGGTTTCGGGTCCTGGGGTTAGCCTCGCATGCTCTAGGGATTAGCTCGGGTATACTGCAGCAGCCTAAGCAAAAAAACGTAACAGTTTTGGGAAGACAGCAACAGTATTTAAGCGCAAGATAATGATGGAGCTTTGAAAATGGTGATTCCGGCCACCGCAACCACCATGATAGGAACCTAGCCCAGTCATATGATAAGCTGTAAAAGGTCCTTTTTGGGCGGGGAGTTGGGGTGAGGCTGAGTTTCTTTCATAAAGCAACAATAGTTAACCATATGTTGCAGGTGGCATGCATGAAGCTAGGGAAAAAAGCTGTGCGTATATACATAAGCGCATAGGTGTTTGAGGGGAGTATGTGATACTTTCAAAGCCCAAAAAAACCCACACTCAAAACCCCAAACCCTAGCCCCATCTAGACTCTAAAGCCCAAATCCCATGCTTCGGCCGGCCATCCGCCCCCGCGTGAGGTCGGGCAGCCCGCACAGGGAAGGCAAAAACCACCGTATTTTTGCAGGGTGCCAGGTCAGGGATTTTCTGAAGACGCGGACCAAGTCCCCACTTTCCCAACCGATGCACAATTCAATGTTTGGGCTTGGCAACATTCAGGAGGCTTAGCAGAATTATTTCGTGAGCAGTTGCCAGTGCATAGGATGCTCCGGGGAACCGCCTTCTCTAACGCTGACGCCTGCCAGCTGTGGTAACACGAACGTTGCTATCTTGTCACGAAGTTGTTATCTTGGCCAGTAGTGTCAAACCTTGCAGAATGCTGCGCAAGCCAGCACTAATCAAACTTTGGTTTCTGGTCGGTGGGCAAACCCCTTAAGCAGGAAAACCTAAACCCCGAAAACCATGGAACACCGTAGGCCAAAATTCCTAAATCCCAATCTTCAAAACCTCATCCACTTGCCTGCACGCCGTTCCCGTGGCGTACCAGGCCTTCGGTCAGCTGCTTTACCAGGGCAGTGAAATCCAGCGTGTACTACTTAACCCTTAGGGATGTTTGCGGGTATTGGCTGCATGGTTTCTCAGAAAAAAACCCTAAACCCTAAACCGCAGCAGGAAGGGTTTGATTCCTGCTCTGCTGACCGTTCGTTTTTGTTCGATCATGAAGCCCAATATTACCGGCCCTCTTATTACTCCCTCCCAAAGGATGCAACCTTCATCATGTTTATTTGGGGTCTGCTCTGGCGAAAAGTGAGGGGAGGCATAATACTTAAACATTAAGGGCTTAGGATAGTAGGATAAGCTATACGAAATCGTATAGAGTAGGCAACTGCAGTTATAAGTGCATTAAGGGCATTTATTGCCCTGCTTACAGCCATGCGTGAGCCTGCTGACACACTGGCTGACACTAACATTGAGGCCCAAAAGGAGGCCTATGAACACAACTGCTCCCATATGTGGATTTTCATGTTAGTTTGGGGGCGGGCAGGGGTTATAGAGCTTGGGGCTATCTGAACCCTAAAGCCTAACTCCTGGAGGGTCCAGGAGAGCAACCAACCCGAAACCCTACATAACTCAGTATAGTAGTTTCCATTTTCTTCTCCATTATCCCCATATTACCCCAATATTATGGTCATGCAGGCTTGTTAGCATCAAACCATAAACCCTAAAACCCTAAAACCCCAAACCTGAACCCCTAAAATCCTAAACCCTAAACCCTAGCGCCTAGCCAATCGCCAGTATAAGTCGAGCCGTTGGCGTACGTGTGCAGCGGGCGGACCTCTTCACATCAAACAGGGATTTGATCAACGGAGTTTCCCTTGGAAGGATGCCACAGACCCTTTTGTTTTTTGTTGAGAAACGCCCACTTCACTTCTGCTTGTCTTTTGTCGCTGCGGTGCTCTCTTCCGCAAAAAGCTACTGTAGGGGTGCGAAGAAGTAGAATCAGCTTTTGGTGTACACTGTACTTTGCGTGCAGTCGTGGGCTACACGGGGATTATGTTGCTAATCTTTTACCCTAAACCCCAAACCCTAAACCCTAGAATTCTACCTTACCCTAAACCCTGACACCACAAGCGCAGGAAGGAAGACTTCCTCAGCACTGCTGCATCTGGCCAAATCAGGGTAATGCAGAATAATTCCAATTCCCAATAGGGATGATGGAAAAGAAAATGGCAACTACTATAATGGGTTATATAGGGTATATATTGGGGTTATACAATGATTGAAATTTCCAATCTAAGGCAATTCTGGTATTATTGGGTGAGGTCGGGTGAGGTTGCTTTGAATTGCCCAGCCAAATTCTTCGTGATTGTCAGCCTTTGAACCCGTAAACCTTGACATCTGAACCCTGAACACCCTGAACAATAGAGTTTAGGGTTTGGGTTAGGGTTTAGAACGCCCATTTTGGGCGGAGGAGACCCTAAACCCTAGACGCTAGACCTCAAGCCCTTAACCTCACAGCCAAATCCAAACCTGAAACTGCAGCACGCCGTGGCTTCAAATCCAGCCTGTGCCTCCAACTTCTCCGCTCCTGCATGCCAATAAGCCCTAAACCCTACCTGGACCCTGGATGTCCTACCTTTTTTGGGATATACCCTGTAAATTTGTAGGACAGAACCCCCACAAGGAAGGACATCCAGGGTCCAGGTAAACCCGATTCAGGTTTAGGGTCAGGGGTTAAGGCTTCCTTCATCCCTTCTAGAGGGGTTAGCGGACTTCGTAAACTAGCTTAACTACCCTCGGACGCTCCCTGTGTCCCCTCAAGTAGGAAGAAAGAATCACTCTTGCAGGAACAAAATAATCCATACCTGAAAACTGCTCCCAGCAGGGGAGCAAACGCCTCCAAATGGATGTTGCTAGCCCTCCAGGGACGCCGTACAAATATGGGGGCCGTAAACCGTAAACCTTAAGCTATAACACTCTAAGCTTACACCCTAAACCCTAAACCCTTAACCCTAAACCTTAGCGTTAGAAGTCCTTTGGTACAGTACAAGTCTTGTGGCATGCCTGCTCGCGTGGTTCTTCAAGAACTGACTGCGGTTGCTATTTGGTGCTCCACCAAGATAATGTAGACCCATGATTAATAAACCCCCTCCTTTTAAGGGCCTTAACTTGAGGATCCTGAGGATCCTTATTACAATCCCTATCAAGGGGAGGGGGTTTATCAATCAGGGGTCAACATTAACTACCAACATCATCAAGGCGTAGGATTTAGGGATTAGGGTTTAGGGTCAATGGGGTGTCCCAAATTAGGGGTACCCTTTTAAGCTCCCTATAGTAAGAATTATATTCGTGGAGACTCTCATCACCCGAAACCCAAAGCCCCCCTTTTGGGGGTTCCTAGAATATTTGTGGAAAGTACCATGTGCCGCCTTACAAACATTCAATCCCAGTTTGCACTCTGTTTCCCGAACCCAGTCTGGATGGCAGGGTGCAGGGTGTAGGGTTTAGGTTTACGCAGGGTTTGGGGTTAACCGCTCCCTGATCTAAACTAGGAAGGTGATATTGGTGACGGCAGCCCCCAAATACAGATCGTATTCGAATCACGTGATAGCTATAGGTTTGGAGGACCCCCCACCCTGTCATAGTGGTATAATAAGAATATAAGAGGACCCTAATATAATCCCTATTATCCCTTGTGGTCACTATTACTGGGTGGGGGTCCACCTAAGCTATAGGGTCCTAGCTCCAGGAGTTGAAGTCAACGTTCCAAGGCTTCTTTCGAGGAGACTCTCTGAATGTGCTTTGGCGACCAAACCCTCAACCCTATTACTAAAACCCTCAAACACTGAGACACTACAACCTTAAAATACCAAAAACAATAAAACCCTAAAACCCTCAACCTTAGCCAAGAGTTTTACGCCATTGGTAGAAGACCGTCTTCAATGTGCCCAGGGCCCTCAGAACTGACAGAACCTTCTAGGGAGTCCCTCTTAGAGGGTTTAGGGTTTCGTCATGCAACATCACGGAAGTCAACTTGCTGGAAACCATAAGTTTGGGCGAGGCCTTTGTTGTATGCTTCTGGCATGCCCCTTGTCTTACATGGGTCTTCCAGCTTCCGTACATACGAGTGCACGCGCATGCAGCGTAAACATCAAACGCAGATCAATACATAAGTAGGTGGAAGATGTTGCGCCAGTATGCATGCAAATGCATGGGTGTATATATATATATATAACTTGATTGGTACTATGCCAAACTATGGTATGAAATGTAATGTTGTCAGAATATGCGATCATGTAATATGAAGAAAATATGTACATAATATGCACGCGGCCAACCCCCTTCGAGCTTTCAAACTACAACCAATACTTCCAACGTAAGTTGATAGACATGGGCTGCTTTTTAGGGACCATATTCGGTTAATGGTCCCTTTAGCTCATGTGACCCATAGTAAAAACTCAGGGTATCCTCCTTGATAACCCCTATAATAATCCCCTACATAATCCCCTACATAACCCCTTTTATTTAAGGAGCTCAAACTACAGCTCACGTAGACATGAGACCCTGGCACGCGCTCCTGGGTGAGAATAGGCGCAGACTTGAAAAGTTGCGTGGCAGTGGTTCAGCAACACATCCTTTGGAGCAGGGCTGCAAAAACTCCAAGCAACGAACCAGAATGCAAACCAAACGCGGGGCATAAAGATGCCCGATCATGCTATCCTAGTTGGGTTCAAGGCCTAAACCCTAAATCCTAAGCCGTAATCCTCAAGCCCTAAACCCTAAACCCCAAGCCCTAAACCCTACTTAGAGTTCAGGTCCAGGGCTTCTGATACAGCAACAGCGCAGCAACAGCCATAAGCGTTATTCTACCGAGCAATCGCCATGGCTGAGTGCGTGACACTGATGATAGGGTGGATACTAAAATCTTGCATGACACGTGGTACCCTAAACCTTGGGAATTCTGGTACTATAGTACATGTCTCTTTATAATGTACCCTATACCACAGACATACAAGAAATACTGGTAATGAAATAGGCGCCTATTTGAACCCTTTCCCCAGAGCCTGAGGAGTGCCAAGTTAGTCCTGACAAAGCCAGATGACACAATAATCATGATGACCCTATAAACCCTAAGCCGTCCCATCTTGAGGTCCTTTCTGTGGGCTTGCCAGATTTTGAGGGTTTACTGTAGTGTCCAGGTTTCCCAAGATACATGCTGGACCCCTTTTTTGCTATACCTATGTCACAGAATTCGCTGTTGAAATTAGCTGCAACTAAGGTACACTCCTCTTCTTCTTGGCCCCTCGTCTACATGTGGGAGTTTCCAATATAGAAGCCCCAAGGCAGACCCCAAGAAAAATCCAATCAGTATTATGGGTAACCCCCCAACAAGCGAGTCCAAACCCTAAACCCTAAACCCTCAACCCCAAACCCTAAACCCTGAACCCTAAACCTAAACCCCAAACCCTAAATCCTAAACCGCGCCGCATCTCTCTACGGCGAGATGCGTTCTCGTACTCTTGGTCTGCGTTGATGTAGCAGCCTTGGTCAAACATGCTATGCGATTTAGGGTTTATAGGATTTATAAAGGTTAAGGGTTTAGGGTTTAAGGTTTAAAAGGTTTAAGGTTTTTGGTTGGGTTTATAAGGGTTTAGGGTTTTAAGGTTTAGGGCTCATAAGGATTTATAAGGGTTTAGGGTTTAGGGTTTAGGGTTCAAGGTCTAGAGTTTATAAGGTTTAGGGCCCACTACGCAACCCTCAATTAGGACCAACTAAAGGAGGGGACTTTCCAATGGGCAACTTGCCTGGTGCGCAGCATCAACAATTTCAAGCTTGTACCCCTACCGTAGGGCTGTACCCCTGGGTTTTGGGAAACTTCTAAGGGACCCTAGGGAACTTCATTGGTGCATATAAGCCCTACATATAGGCCCTACCTAGGCAACCTTTTCGGGGTGCGACCTACGGGTGCAACCCGAGAACCTTTGATAGTAGTGAATGGGGGGGCAGATGGGATCTCTACAGAAAAGGCACTTTTAACTCCCTTTAAGAGGGTTGTAGGGATACGTAGGGTTTAGAGTCTAGGGTGTACTTGGAGGGTCAGGGAGACTTAATAAGTAGGTTAATAACGGGGATAACTAGGGTTATGATGTGGGTCATAGGTGTTACTAACCTACTTACTAAGTCCCCCTGACCCTCCAAGTAGTCTCTAGACCGTGCAATCTCGTACAATCGTCCGTGCAACTTGCAAACCAGTCACTCATCCTGAAACTTGTAGCCTAAACTGTGTGGGCTAAGGGATTAGTCCCTTATATACTCGATATGTAACTTTTCATTGGCCCTATACACCCCTTATATACCCTTTATGGAGAAGTTGAACTCGCTAGTTAGGGTTTAGTTATTGTGTTTTGGGGGGTCAAGGGGTTAGGGGCTTAGGGTCCAGGATTTAGGGTTTGAATATACGGGTTGTATACAGGGATCCCGAGGGGAGCGGAAAAGAACATAGAGGCTACGACGTTCTGTACGTCATGTAAGCGAGTCTAGGATGATAGTCCCCCTTAAGTAGATAGAATATGGCTTTGGGTAAATTATCATAAGATCCCCATATACCCCATATTCTATCTACTTAAGGGTGACTATAAGATCTGAAGGTTCCGGAGGCGAAAGGTACGAATGACAGCTTGTGGATGCAGACCACCGAGTTAAGGGTTTAGAGCTCAGGGCTTGGAGCCTTAACCCCTAAACCCTAAGCCCTGAACCCTGAACCCTAAACCCCACACCCAAAACCCAAAACCCTAAACCCCAAACCCTGAATCCCTAAACCCTGAACCCTGGTGTTGAGGGTCGTCCCGCTAACATTATCAAGGCAGACCCTCGCCTTTGCATTAAAACGGCTAGGACTCAGCACTGCTGTCGTTTCTGGTACTGCTTATAGTCCCCCTGAAGTAGATAGAATATGGGGTATATGGGGATCTTATCTTAATATACCCAAAGCCATATTCTATCTACTTAAGGGGGACTATAGCTCCTGTCATTCTCTCCACTAGAGGCATTATGAACCATTATGGTCTATCTGGTCATTACTACCTACATTTCCCGCCTCATGAAAGTGCCTACATTGCAGCTCCCACTCCAATTTTTTTGCCGCAGCTCTAGGAAAGGGTATGCGCTGGTTGTACAGTACAGTCTCTATTACCGTGGTGCACTCTCACCGGCTCTTGAGGAATACCAAGAACTGAGACTCAACAATCGTTGAGCTCTTCACGGGCCCATTCCTGCCTCTACAGGCCTCCCCCCAGGGGCCCGCCCACCTGTTCCAAAATAACTATGCTGAGAAAGGGCAGCGGTCGAGCATCTGAACGCGAAGCTTTGGCGCGCTCAGCTATGCATCTGCGGCAGGCATGGATCTCTGGAATCGAGATCTTGCTAACCCAGCTAAACCTGAGATTTGTAAGTACGTGATGAACCAAACATGAAGTGGCTTGCGACCTTCGCATGACAGCGCGTAGCAGGTACGAACTTGAAGCTTACCACTTGGAGGGTCAGGGGCCCTCAGCAAGTAAACTCCTATCCCCTCTGAGTAAGCCACATTGTAGCCCAAGTTATTGACATTATTAACTTACTAAGTCCACCTGACCCTGCAAGTACTCTAAACCCCTAAACCCTAAACCCTAAGCCCTAAACCCCTAAACCCCTAAACCCCTAAACCCTAGATAAAGCTGCACCTTCCAAAATGCTGGGCATGATGCGGCCTATCTGGACCTGAACTCGCGGTAGCCCCTTTGGGGATTCGCGGCTCGGACCGGAGACGCTGCAGCAGTATCAGTTGGGGCTTAGGGTTTAGGGGTTTAGGGTTTAGGATGCTCTGAAAGAGCAGCACATCTATTTTTTAGGTGATGCAAGGGCCTTGACAATTCCAAATATTTTTGTTGAGGTGTATTTGGGGTACCCTGTCTCATAATTTTGTAAGAGATCTAGGACAAGAATACAATTAATTTGGCTTCCACTTTTTTCCTCTTCAAGGGGCATGGCTGCAGCGGTAGAAGGACACAACAAAATATTGCTGGCATTCCTTACGTGGACCCCCACCCAGTAATGGTCACTAAGAGGGATAATGGTTAACATAGGCGGGTCCTCTGGTATGCCTAGTCTACCACTATCACATGGTGGGGTCTCCACCTCAGGCATTCATATTGCTGTGGCTGCACATGAGCTATAATCTGAACTCCTAGTATCCCCCTTCATAACTCCTATACTATTCCCCTAAATAATCCCTACATAACCTCTTGAAGCAGTTTAGACTGTAGCTCAAATGAGGACTCACTCCGATGACTACCAATGATGACGCTCCTACAGTGGTCCTCTTTATAGTTGTCCAAGACCCTAAAATACCCTAAACCCCTGAACGCTCAAACCTTGGAAATCCTTGATGGGAGGGGCGCTGATTTTGTTCTTTGTCCTGCAGAATGGAACCTTTTGTTCAAACTGGGCGTTATATGGGGGTTTACCAGAATTAGGGGTACCATTTTGGGGGTCCCGATAGTAAGGACTATAGTCTATTGGGGTCTAGAATGGGGTCCCCTTATTTTGGGAAACTACCATATAGTTTAGGGTTTGAATCTCAACAGAGGTTGAAGATTATCCGCTGGACAGGTAAGTATCTTGGTGCTGAGAAAAGGTTTGGGAGCTCGGTGGGGTTCAGGACCCAAGGGAGAAAAGTTTGAACTCCAATCGGAGTGCTTAGAGCTTGTGTTTTGCTCACATTGCTGCAGGGTTGCCAGAAAGTGCTACAGGATTTGCTAAACTGCCCTGGGCAGGTCTAGCTCATGAGAAAGTACAACCTGCAGTTCCTCTGACGATCTGCGCGAACCGTGTTCGACGCCACAACGTGATTTTCAAAAACATTTTGAATTGCACATGGATCCATAGACAAAAAAGGTGACACTCCAAAAAATGACGCAGAACTAATTGGAGTGGACGGAGCGTTGGAACTCTATACTTGTAGGTTCAGGCAACCTAATGCTCAATCCGTAGGTTTATAGTGGGGAGAAGTCTGGTCACTATTTGGGCTAGTAATAAGGGTTACTAACCTGCTTACTAAGCCCCCGCGACCCCCGAATAAGGAAGTCTTTAAGGAACTCAGCACACATCGTCTCCCGTTCTAGCCTAGTCGGCCTCTGCCCCAGGAATGTATTTGCCAAAAAGAAAAGTGCTTGTAAGTAGCTAGCGCGACATCCACAGTTTGAACATATTTTAAACGCAACGGAAGTCCGAAACTGCTAGGAGCACCCGAAAAATGGGGGTTCCATAGATAGCGGGCCCCATCTAGCCCCCGATCTACGTTACTTCTTCGAACAAGCCAAAACCAGACCCCCCCAAAAATGTGGAAGCCCTCCATGTTTCAATCCAAGCGGCTTATGCAGGAGCTGCGCACACATTGAGAGGCAGGAGACTTAGGAAGCAACTTTGGATGAGAGGGTTTCCAACAACTAGTAAAGGTCCTGCTTGGGAGTCCCCATGAAAAGAATGACGGTTTCGGGGGGGATTGTTTAAGCTGGCCTCCGTAGTTTTGGAAGCAGCCATAGTGGTGATATCCCTAAGCTAGAGATTGCTTTCCCACAGAACTCCGCCTCTCTCTAGGTATAGGAACTTCCTAACCCTATATAGGTCTAGGGTACAGCCCACACCCAGTAACAGTCCATAGGCTGCCTAGTATGGAAAAAACTACACATACCAAATATTCACGTTGAGAATCTGTTCCAACACCTACTGAGTGGGGGCAGTACCCAACCCAAACCCTAAATCCATTATAGTAGTTTCCATTTTCTTTATTTTCCATTATCCCCATCTACCCCCAATATAACCCTACCTTGACCTCAGCTTGGGTAGCCTGAGCTATGTACAACCAGCAAGCGGGCTTAGACCGCGCTGTTGCTGCAGAGTGAAACTCTGGTCCCAGCAGTAGCGGCAATAAGGCAGTGTTGAGAAACCCCAACCCTCGAAATAAAGCTTTAGGGATCTAGCGCCTAGGGATTTAGGAGTTTAGAGCTTAGGGATTTAGGGTTGATCCTAACTTTAGGGGATGGAGCTGCCAATGTCCTCTCATTGAATGGGGAACAGCCTCCTTCTGCTTTCGTTTATACACTCGCCGACATGACTTCTAGCTTTCCTCTCTTTTGCATGGGTTCCCTTACCACCCCCCTCCATACTACGCGCTCCTAGGCTCCCCCCTTACTTAAAAAAAATTGAGGACAGTAATTTGGGCCAATTGAATGCTAAATACAGATAAATTGGACCCTACGGACGGGAGTCGGGGAACCCTTGTTTGCTGTAGCCAGATCTTCCTTAGGCAAAGATGCATGAAAAACCTTGATGATATGGGGGTCTTGATTACCCCAACCCCTACAATAAGAACTGTACAACTGTCATAAGGTAACTTCTAGGACCTAGGAACTGTTAAGGAGGATCTGCTTTCTAGATCCTCCGGAGGACTGGGCACCCCAAACCCCAACTTAGTGCTAAAAGTCTGCTCAGAACGCACCGGACTTCCGCGGGCGAGCCGTGTACTTTGTGTCCTTCCGCACCTTAGACGACTGGGGTCTGTTCCTTACTGCGGTAAGTATAACAAAGCTTTTGAAGTCGCTTCAACAATGACCCAGCGAATGTCAAGCAACCTGTACCGCAACCGTGCTGCTCTGATTTCCTTTTTTTGGCTCGGACGAGTACAAGGCTCCTGGACAGTTATAGTTGGATTGCTGTAGTACGGGGATAGGTAAAGTTGTGGTTCGGGTTTGCGGGATTTCTAGCCCTACTTACAACTCTCCACAGTCTCTTTAGACGTTCAAGACACTCTCATGAAGATGTTGGATTTGAGCATGGAAACTCTCAGACGTCTACCGCTCCATGAACAATTCAATGCGCAGCCCATCAAACTCAAACTGCAAGTCGGAGTCATAACGAAAGCACGGACTGGATGTCCCCAACTCACCCTACCCCATCACACCCTTAAACCTTAAATCGTGTCTCACCATTACCATTGCGGCCACTGTCGCTCCCAGCCCCTTCTTTCTCTGATGTTCTTTTTTCTTCATGACCTGGACATGGTTTAGGGTTTAGAAGGTTTAGGGCTTAGGGCTTAAGAGGTTTCGGGCATAAGGCTTAGGGTTTAGAGTTAGAATTGTAGAGTTTAGGGTCTAGGGCCGAGGGTTGGAGGGCCAGGGGTCTTAGAAAGTGGCTTAGTAACCCTCATAACTCATATAGACACCAGAACCCCCCGTTGCGATTCTCTCTTAATTAGGGTTAATTGAAGCACTTAAGGGGGAACATTAGGGGTGGTAGTACAAGGGGATGGTTAGGAAGATCCATGCGAAGGAGGGTTTACGATGTATAGGGTTTACGGTAGGGGGGAAGCCATGCTAGTCCAAGTTGCTCTGACTATGACCAGCACGAAGGCCTGTAACTGTAGAGAGGACTACCGATTTCACCTCTGAATGCACCTGTTGCATCATTCTTCTGATTAGCACCAGTATCCGCACCCTGTGGTTGCTTGTCATATTCTTGCCCTTAACCCTAAGCCCTCACTTGGAAGGTCAGGGGGACTTAGAAAGCAGGCTGGTAACCCCTATAACCCATATAACAACCCTGATTATCCCCATTCTTAACCTACTTATTACGCCCCTCCTGACGCTCGAAAAGTTATTTTGATTACCGCTACAGCCGAGCCTTGTCCTTGTAGCTGTCTTGGTTCTTACCCTTCTTCTTGGACTCTCGTTCTCGCTTGCTCACGGCCACCTGCGTTGCTGGTAGAGGGTGGCAGGGGCCTCCTCTTCCGAGGAAGCATCACCCAGAAAGGTTCCTTAACAACTATGTACGTCATAATAGGTTATGCTAGAAGGACTAGAGGAGAATCAAAAGGAACATGGAAATCAAACATACTACAACCTCTGAGGCCATCAGCCGCAGACATCTGGTGTGGCCAACTAGCTAAATGACGTACCGTCCCTCAAACTGTCATCGAGCATATAACCCTTTTCAACAGGACGGTAGTCTACGTCATCTATGTAGGCCCCTTTGGGGGGCTTCCACGTTTGGGGGGGGTGCACTGCATGATCTTCAGGAATGAAAGTCATGAAACGAGCATGTCACTCCATCTGGAGGGACAAGACGTGCGTGCAGTCAACTATCCACGCATGTAACCCCTTGCCTCTAACACATGAAACACCCCACCTAGACTTTTCAGAGCTAACCTCGAGTACCCAATAAGAACAATCGGAATGTTCAAGCGCAAGGACTGTATTTTGAAATTACAGCAGATCATCACCAGCCCTTCGATGAGGCTCTGTTGATGTAATTTCCCCTGTAAAACCCTGAGCTGGTACCCCCAGAACCCCTCCTGCACTGTCCCTCTCTCTCCTGCGTGCTCTGGCGAGCCTGCACTACCCTAAACCCATAATCCTTCGTAGGAAGCCCCACAACTCCTTCTGTAACATCCCTGAGCCCAATCCTCACAACCCCCTTCGCACCCTAAACCCTAAACCCCTAAACCCCTAAAACCCTAAACCCCAAACCCTAAACCCTGAACCCTAAACCCCAAACCCCAAACCCCCCCAAAAAAAACAAACCCTAAACGAGCAATTGGCAAAGCCTGCTCGTCCTCATCCTCCATGGGCTGCGGCATGTTCGCCGGCTGCTCACCAGAGAGCCCCGCCTAGGTTGAGGGTTTAGGATTTAAGGCTTTACGGTAAGGATCTTGATCTAGATTTCAGGATTTAGAGTTTTGGATTTGGAGCTTAGGGCTTCGGGTTTAGGACTTAGGATTTTGGATATGGGGCTTAGGCTTTAGGATTTCGGATCTAGGCTTGTTTTATCGGACCAGTTTGCCAAAGGTTATGCGTCCTTCAGAGATGTCTGATTGGCATGGCCCAGTGGACAGGATTTAGGGTTTAGGCATTATAGGCTTTAGGTGTAGGCTGTAGGGTTTAGGTTTAGGCATTAGGCTTCAGTGTTTGGGATTTAGGTTTTGCGCCGCCTACGTCAGAGCTAGGAGAGGAAAGTGCGGGGTTTGTTGGGCTTAGGCGTGGGCTGTACGGGGTTGAGGCTTGACCGACGGCTACAATCTAAGGTTAGAAGTATGGGCCCCTAATGCGAGCTATAGTCTGAACTCCTAGTATCCCCCTAATAAGCCCTATACTCACCTGTATAATCCCCTATTTAACCCCCCCCTTCATGGAGTTTGCACTAAAGCTCACAAGGGTCCATAGACCTCCTGAGCGGATTCGAGGGAGCCTTCAGGTTGCATATAAGGCATATAGTAGGTATGTAAGAATCCTAGGGTTGACGGCCCATGCTAGGGGCCCATGGTTTCAACCTTAGATATAGGCAGCTATAGGGTTCGATTGGGTTTAGGGTCTAGGGTTAGGGTTCTATTTAGGTTCTACAGTGCGTAGTGTAACGCCGAAACATGAAATGAAGCAAATATCTATAGGAACTATCAAAAGCAATTGAAAAAATAGGCTTTTTCCAAGTCCTAAATGAAACCCATAAACCCTAAAACTCCAAGGACCTGCTATATGCAAATAATAAGGTAACTTACATTAAGTTCCCTAACAGCAACCCAGACATGGGAGCTTCCAAAATCCGGGTACCCTTACCTGTAAACCCCTAAACCCTAAAACCCTCAACCCTATACTCTTTGAAAGCCAACTCTTTGCATCTAGGGAGCATAGATGACCAAGAAGTGCTTCTTTGCCTTCGAAGAGTGAGGATAATCCTGGGAGGTCAGCAGCTAAAGGTTTAGGGTTTAAGGCTTAGGGTTTAGGGCTTAGGGGTTTTGGGTTTAGGGCTTAGGGTTTAAAGCTTAGGCTTTGGGATTTGGGGCTCAGGGAGGGCCAATTCGCTGCAATTCAGGAATTAGCCCTAGACTGTACAAAGAATACTGGTATCACCTAGTAGGGTATTTGCCATGATCTGGTAATTTAGTTGTATTAGGCCCTCTTGGTTGATTTAAGGTAGGGCAAATTGAGAAAGTTCTCTCGCACGCCCTGAAGGAATCTAAGTTGGTTCAAATAAGGTATCTCTTTGGGCACCGGCTAGCAGCAATTTCGACCGCAGGAGCGCGAGGTGAGGTTTGGGGTGTGGGGTTTAGGGTTTGGGGATAAGGGTTTAGGGTTTAGGCCTTAGGGTTTAGGGTTTGGGGTGTAATCTCGATCTGCGCTCAGGACTTGGGAGGTGCCAGGGGTCATTGCAGAAGCTTCGTGGCTGGAGCCTGCAGTATGAGAATGTGGAAAAGAAAATGAAGAATGAAGCGGAGGCTGGAGTTATATAGGGTGGTTAATGTACTTGATAGACTTCCAAACTCTGACATTCAACTGCAGCACAACATACCCCCAAAACTTGAGCCCTATCCTTAACACGGCTTTTCTTGGCACGTGGCAACACAACCCTACACAGGCAAGGCAGCCAAAGGGCCACGACCAATCCTCCGCCGAAGCCACACCGCCTTGGCAGGCCCAATAGGAAGAGTATATGGTCGTTGTTCAGAATAATTGTCCCCAAAATGGCCATTAGGTAGGTTCCCAATTTGGTTACGATCCCCTCTTAAGGAAGTGTATTCCCAATGGTCGCTTCTTTACAAGGAGCGTTAGTACAAGCCCTATGTCAGGATATAGTGGAACTATGGAGGGAAATGTAAGGGAGTCAGGGGCATGGAAAATGAAAACTACGATTTCGCGTTTAGGGTTTGTATTGGGGGTTACAGGTCTGTAGGGATATTTAGGGACATCTGAGAATACTGGAGAATCAACTGGAAAAGAAAAGGAACATGACAGTGACACGGGCATTACAGTAGTGTTTCATAGGCATCCGAGTTTTGGAGGCCGATAGGGTAGGTTAGGGTTTAGGGTTTAGGGTCAAGGGTTTAGGAGTTTAGGGGTTTAGGAGTTTAGGGGTTTAGGATCTAGAAGTCCCTGGGGAAAGTATTGAGGTCCTGTAGATCTATAAGCAACACATGCGGGGGCATTGCGGACACTCTTTGTTTTCCATAGTGGCCATTGAGGAAACCGGATTTTTGATTGACTGCCATCTGGTCATAATGCCGGATTTAGTGTAGGGATAGATGACAGGCCTTTACATTGCACACACGCTCATCGTCTCATCATCTCAGAACATTTCTCCTGAGCTCCTTCAAAGAAATGGTTCGAATCATATTGCCTGGATAATCAACCCTTTCCACAAACTGCTTACACGCATTTCACATACCTAAAATCCGAAAGGCAGAAAAGTGATCTCTTCTTCTGTTCCTCTCAATGGAGCATCACCACAACAAACATGCTAGAAAAGAAGGGATCAGAGGCTAGGTTGCCCATTAGCCCATCAATAGCAAGGCTACCCTTTGTCCTCATGTTCAGCTTCAATAAGGACAAATCAAAATAAAAAGGAGAAAAGGGTACTACTGGGGTACCTACCCTCAACCCTAAACCCTAGACCCTAGAACCCAAAAAAAGATACTACTGGGTACCTATCCTAAACCCTAAGCCTTAGAACAGAGAAAAAGGGTACTGCTGGGGTACCGGTACCTCGGATTTTGAGAAAGGCTGCCTCTCCAGGATCCTACCTTAGGTTTAGGGTTTAGGGGTTTAGGGTTTAGGGGTTTAGGGTTTAGGGGTTTAGGGGTTTAGGGGTTTAGGGTTTAGGGTTTAGGGCCCACCAATAGTCAGGGTATACTTGGAGTGTACAAGGGCCCTGATCGCCTTAGCACTCTTTCTGGTGATGACCGTGATTTTTGGAAACCCAAGGCCCAAAACCCTCCAGAAATCCCTTTTATACGTCTGAGCATAACTCTGTGTTTGCGTGTATAAGTATGCCCCTACATAAACCACAAACCCTAAATCCCTAAACCCTAAACCCCTAAACCCTAAACCCCTAAACCCTAAACCACTAAACTCTAAACCCTAAAGACCAAGAAGGACCCACTTCCATGCAGACACTTGGCAAGGCGGCAGCTGTAATCATCTCGACCTGGCCGTCTGCACCGGGGAGCCAAGTTCTTTGTACCCTAACCCTAAGGGTCCAAGGACCCAAATAAGGGGTTTCAGGGCCCAAATACCATCAATAGTGTAATCTTTGGGCCCTAAAGCCCTATGATTTGGGTCCTTGGACCCTTAAGGTAAGGATTTAGGGTTTAGGCTCTAAACCCTGGGGATCTTCCAGGTCTTTGTAGGGAACTCTTCGTCTTTCCTTGTGAGGAGCTTCTAGGAATCCTAAAGCCTGAGAACCCCATACCCTAAACCCCAAACCGTAAACCCTGAACGTAAACCCTGAACCCAGAACCCTGAACCCTAAACCCTGAACTCTGAACCCTAAACCCCAAAATCTGAACCGAAATCTTACACCACAAAAGTTAAGAGCAAGGCTTAGGTTTTGTCATAGTGGAGTTTACTGGGAAGGCCAGGCGGAGTTAAACATGTATATCCACAATGGGAAGAAGCATGGCTACTATATGGGTGGCTAACCTACTTACCAAGTTTCCCTGACCCTCCACTTAGGGTTCACCTGTAACCCAAATTCCCCACAGCTTAGTATTAAGTACCCCTCAATTAGTAGCTCTAATCCATACCATAAGCCCTAAACCAACTGTAGACAAGTGGGGTTAGACGGAGGGTCAGTCAGGTTTAGAGTTTAGGATTTAGGGGTGAGGCCTGATTCTTGAAAGCTTGTAGGATCGAATGGTCTCAGTCTTGAGAAGCCCCCCAAACCCTAAACCCTAAGACTCTACGTATTCCCTTTCTGTCGCCTGCGCTGCTGTCTCAGGGTAGAATTGCAAGGCAGCCCGGGCGCCTTTGCGCAAGCAGCCTTCCAGCCCACGGAGTCTAGGGTTTAGGGTGTAGGATTTAAGGATTAGGGCTTAGGATTTAGGCATTTTAGGGCTTAGGAATTAGGGTTTAGGGATTAGAGCTTAGGATTTAGGGATTAGATTTGAGGATTGAGGATTAGGGTTTAAGGTTTTATGCTGGGGTTTGGCGGTAACATTCCTATTTCAACAACAAGAATTATCAAAGATGGTGACGATACCTAGGAGTGGTTGGCAGCAATTCTTGGTAAGAGCCCTATACCCAGAGCAACATCTGACCCGCCAATGGATGAGCTGTTCACCATAGTCTCAGTGAAAACTCTAACACTCTACATAGCTGGAACTTGGATTCTTCCAGGCTGTGATTCGAGAGCAGGTCCTTGACTGCTACAGGAAAGAGATCCTTTTAGGGTATAGGATTTCCGGGTTTCCAAGTTTGTAGCAGCCCCTGTATAACCTCCAAAAAGACAGCAGTGTCCGTTTTCTCTTCCATTACTGCATTCCCAAAGACAAGCAGCAAGCTAACCCTGTATGCGTCCCCGTTAATCTCCAGCTTCCATCTCATGATCCATTTGCCTTTCCAGCTGATTCTCCATGGTTCCCATTCTCTTTTCCACTCCAGTATCTACCAGGTCCTTGCCACTCTCTTATATAATCTCTACGTATCCTGCGAAGGGAAGAGACCCCGAACCCTAAACCATGAAACCTATATCCTAAACCCTATACCCTAAAACTTGAACCCTGAAAGTGGGCACAGCTCGACAGGTCGAGCAACTGTAGAGCAGTTCGAAGAAACGTCGGAGCCGCTTGAAGGGCTCATGGCCCTTTTTGTCCTTGGGCTTACGACATGTATTGGGTTAAAATGATATGTACCAGGTTATATATAGATGCACAGGGTTTAGGCTTTAGGGTTTGTGGTTAAGGGTTGTACGGTTTAGGGTTCTGACTTTGAGTTTAGGTCTTAGGAACCATCTCCTCCAACGTGCTAATTGAATTGGTCTAGCCATATGTCTACAAGGCCAATTGAGCCAAGCTCAGGGTAGTAAGAAGAGTAGCTAACGCAAGAATAGGAATAATAATGATAACTGTAATCAAGCTGATAATGCGAATAGTCATTATAAGCGCAATAACGACTGCAATAATTGTAATAATGGTGAGAGGAGTAGCTACGCTTTGGAGAGTTGAACGCGGGAGATCATTGCCTGGAAACTAGACCCTAAAGCACAGTTGTGCCAAAGGGCCTACTTGGCTAAAGGGACTCTACTGGGAACCCCAAATAGGGAACCCCAAGAATATAACAGGAATATAATGGAATATAAGGACCCTGGTAGGTATATTCCTATTATATACCTACTATATTCTTGGGGATTCCAGTTTGGGGTTCCCAGTAGAGTCCCTTTATTGGCAAGACTTTAAATTCCCTGGACGGCTGGTGGAAATCAAAGCTTGAGCTTCTTCGTAGGGTTGTAGGGTTTAGGGACCAGGTGGGGCTTTCTGGCGCAAGGCTTGGGCTTTGGGGACTAGGGTTTAGGATCCCATTATGGGCCAGCGGACTTCCACGTGATGCGATGATTGCTCGGTTTCATGCTGCGTAGAGAGGCATGCTGCAAGGAAGGGTACAGGAGGGAAAGGGAGATGGAGCCAGGGTAGTGCACAGACTAATGTAGACCCCTAATTAATGAACCCCCTCCCCTTAATGGGGATTATAATGCGGATATATGCGGATCCTAATATTAAGGCCCTCAAGGGGAAGGGGTTTATTAATCACGGGTCTACATTACTATCACTATAGTACCTCTCAAGACCAACATTTCTGTCATCAACGTTTCCAGGGTTGTAACCCCGATGGTTGTATCCCTTGGTTTAACAACCCTTTCGAAGAAAACTAGGCGACTACCTCAGTTCAGAAGAGGGCTACGTTGTGGAAACCGTTGCGGGAACCTTTCAGGGGGGTACGGCCCTAGAGGTACAACCTTAAAGCCCTAATAAACTCCACACCCTAATCCCTAACCTCCAAAAAAGAATTTTAGCGAGAGTCGACATTGCATAGCCACTGCAGAGCAGAGATAGACACTGCGCCATCGAAGGTTCCCGGTCGGAACCGCATCCCTTGTCCTCTCTACAGTCTTGAATTTCTTACTGGGGTTAGTGAAAAATGAATATATCATTTATCTAGGAGCATGGGTGTTTCTGGAAATAGGGGTCCTCCTTATATACGTGCAAAATTGATAGTCATCATGAAGGACCCCCAGCAAAAGACACCTAATTACTTGGAGGGGCATCTTGACTAAGTATACTTATTAACCGTGAAACTCATATAGTTGCCCTAGTTATCCCGCTTATCAACCTACTTACCAGGTCCCCCTGACCCTCCAAACTCTGCTTAACATAAGCAGATTCGAACAGATCCGAAAGCCCTGGATACAAACAGACATGCGAGTATGTGCAACACGAAGTCCCTTACAAACCCCAGAAATACCCGGGGAGGAACCCAGGGAGTATCGGGCTACCTTTGAAAGACCCTCTAACTTTACAGGGGCTTTTGAATTCAAATGGGGTTTTGGGGTATACTGGTATACGATATTGTGTACGGACACCCTCTGATAATACTGTTCATAATACTGGGGGAAGATCCCCAGTCCGGCGTCGGCCAAGCAAAGATCGCCATCAACCTGGCCAAGATTTAGATTTGCCGGGAAGATAACCAGCATAACCCAAGGGATCCACACCACACAATTGAGTTGCACAGGGCCCTAAGCACCCTAAACCCTAAACCCCTAAACCCTACAACCTAAACGGTACACCCCTAAACCCTATTGGGGATACAGGGCGCTTCTGGGGGCTTCCACGTTAGCTTGGGGGAGGGTCACACTCCAAAGGCCGGTATCCAGACTTAGGGGCTCATAGTCTACATGGAGGGTTAGGGGGCCTTGAGAATAAGTAGGCTAAGGGAAAATCAGGGTTAGTATATGTTACTAACATACTTACTAAGCCCCCCCTTCTGACCCTCCAAGTAGGGCCTAGGGCTTTGCGGTCTAGGGCCTGCCCTCGCGAGGGAGGATATAGGGGAGTATTACAGGGGTTACTAAAGGAGATACTAGGGGTTTAGATTATAGCGCATGGCGATGATTGAGATCAACGGGGATGCAAACTGGCATGGTTCCTACACTCCCTAAACCCTTGTCGTGGCCGTGACATAGCTCAACCCCTTGGATGATTGGTAGAATTACACCGGCACAACCGAATCCCTAAACCCAACGTTGATGCACGCCCAAACCGATGCTTGTCCGGCAGTACTTCTTTATGATGGGGTGATCTGAGACAAGCTATTGGTGTTTAGCAGGGGAAGGGCTTCCGGTTGAACCTTAAGCAACCGTTGCTACCGAAAATCCGGCATGACGTTGATATTCCATAGTAAACTAAAAAAACCACAATTCCGGAGTTATAACAAGGTACACGAACCCCTAAACCCGGAACCCCAAAACGCCTAAGCCCACAGCGCCTCTCGCTGGTGTGCTATCCTGAGCATGGAGGGAGAGATGTCGTAGCCGATCCAAAGATGTCCGGCCTCACCTTCGTTTGAGGTTTAGGGTTTTTGAGGTCTATGGGCTGTTGGTGGTTGTGCAGAGTAAAATTAAATTCTTCTTGTGAACATACTGTAGCCGAAGGAAGGATCTACTCGACAAGAGTACTCCAACATACTACTCCAATCTAGGCAAAACGTTATGATTCGCATTTCGGCTTGTTTCCCTAATAGCAATTCACAATTGTGTAAGTCCTAAGCCCTGAGTCGCAGCCCTAACTCCTGAAACGCTTGCTTACCAAGGGTGAGCTCGTTTGAGGTCGCTAGAATTTGCACAGGATCACATGGGAGGCCTCAATGCATAGGTACTAAGTCTAAGGTCAGAAGTATGGACCCAGGGATACAGAATCGTAATCGATAATGTAGACCCCTGATTAATAAAACCCCTCCCCTTAATAAGGATTATAATGGGGATCCTAATATTAAGGCCCTGAAAAGGAGGTTTCTTGTCATGGGTCTACGTCAAACCCTAAGTCCTAAACCCTAAATAGTAGCTGCAATTTGCTTTTCCATTATCCCTATATTCCCCCTATATTCCCCCTACATTACTATATTACCCCTACAAGGCCCTGCGAGACCCTAGGCAGACAGAATCCTAAGCGAGATGCCCTATGCATCGATAGGATTCTTAGAGTCAACCCTCAGGATTCTGTGGGAGTCTTGTGACAAACGCCCAGGCATCCCACACCATATAGTCCTCCTTACATAGATACAATAGGGGTATATGGGGCTCTTATTGAAATATACCCAAAGCCATATTCTATCTACTTAAGGGGGACTATCATCTTAAACACTATTAGGGGAGGTCCTTTAAAACGAATTTCGAGGCTATATGCTGACAGGGTCGAGGTCATAGCATCCCGTTTTAGACCCCCGAGATACTATAGTCGTCATTCTATCAACCGCTTTGACGGGTCCCCATAAACCCTAAACCCTAAACCGCGTTTCGGACACTAACCCCCCCCCCCATTATGTGGTTGGGAGCTATCAACTTTATAGTTCCCAGCATTCGACATCAAATACGTTTGTTCACCCATCTTCCTAAGGAGCCCCAAGTACTTTCATCAATACTGATAGTAGCATCCGAAATCTGAAGCTCTGCACTGAAATCCTACTGTATTCGGTGCTTAAAAGTACCAGCAAACAGAACTTAGGGATGTTTTTTGTTTTTTTCTCCGGACCCCTTTTTAAAGAAGCTGGTGTTTGAAGCAGCAGGGCAACAAAGGGACCCTAGATCCTAAGTCCTAATCGCTAGACCATCTAAGCATTCGTGGTTATAAGTGCTGTAGTAACTTTCAGTCCTTACTGACTGGTGCCTGAGGGGGCGTGGGGGAGGGAAGATAGGTGCCACCATGAGGCGTAGAGATAGGATTATGTGCGGGGATTACAAAAGGAAGGTTTAGGGTTAAGGGTTATAGGGTTTAGGGTCTCTACATCTATGGGTATATGGGTGGTTGTCAAATTTATGGTCCCTTTTTGGATCCCTATTATAATACGGCACCTAATATTTATTTAGGGTACCCAAAAAGGGACCTTAATTTGGACAACCCCCCATATGGTCCTTACAGGGACCACTTCCCCTCTCCCTCCTTGAAGCAGCAGTAAGCTTCAGGAAGTTTATTGCTACCGTCGTGCCTCTAAGGAATACAGGACAAAGGGGTCTTGATCACCCCAACCCATAGAATAAGGGTCCTGTGAGAGTCACGTGATAGCCGTAGGGTCTTTGCTTTAGGGGTTTGAGTTACAAAGCCCTAAACACGTATCCCTAAACCCTGGACCCTGATATGTTCTAGGAAGCCAAGAGTCTGATGGTCTCGCCACCTGAAACACCATCAGGGCAGCAGGTGACACACGCCTAGACCCAACATCAATAAATTCTTCTACACTTCAAGCTTCCGGGTAGCTAGGAACAGGGTTCTACGCTGGATACTAAACATCCTGCAGGACCCCAAGTACACTAAACCAGGGAACTATGGTATTATGGTAAACTTAGGTCATGGATTTTTAGTATCATCTAGGGGCTATAAGTCATCTTACTTTAACTTTATGGCTACAGCTATCCTACCTATGGCCCTCAATCTACATACCCATGAGCCTTCCACTACCTCCACAAACATTGCACACCCCAAGCCCGAAACTAGGGTAGATTTGAGAGCCCTATATAAAAATTTGTGTGGCTTTACAAGGGTCATATAGGAATTGTTCAAGGGCAACAACAATTTGAAAAAAATGTGTTCAAACCAACCCCTCTGAATGCAAAACCAAGTTGCTGATGCCGGAGCCACAGCCGATGTCCAAAAGGAGGCAGGGTCTATCTGGTAGCAGCAACAGCTGCAAGGCACGTTCTGTCATCCTCACCCACACAGGCGGTCTTGATCCTTCCCTGGAAACCCCAAGGGTTTAGGATTTAATTGTGGGGGAATTTGGGGCCCCTGTTTGGAATTCGCTTGATAGACTCTCATCTAGTTCTGCCATCAATACCCCAAAGACACACAAATAAGAAGACTCTTGGCATCTTTTACCCTAAACCCTAAACCCTTGACATCTATGGATACCTGGTTTGGTGATAAGCACCCCACTATCCTCGTCTGGATCTCGATCATCCGACTGCTGGTCGCATATCTGGCAGACCTTGCGACTCAGAAATGCTCGGCTTCTGAAATCCTAGACTCACTAAACCCTGTACCCCCATAGGGTTTAGAGTTTACGGATAGGGTCTCAAACCCGAAAACCCTAAATCCTGCGGCTCCAAACGCCTAAACCCCCAAACCGAAACCTCTAAATCCTCTAAACGGGCCTGCTGTCTGGCGGCTGCACCTGTTCTATCCCACAGATAAGCAAAATATAGCGGAATCAACTCCAACTACAACTGGTAAGAGACTATAGCCCCCCTTAAGTAGATAGAATAGGATTTAGGGTTCAGGGCATAGGATAGAATATGAAGTATATGGGCATCTTATTCTGACTTGGGGGCATTCATATTCTATCTACTAAGGGGGGATGCTATAAGCACGACATCTGAGAGCCAAACTCCTCATCGTTGTAGAAGATTTCGGGAGGAGCCTGGTCGATTCTGCCGCAGGGCACAGCTGCCTCTGAAAATGAAGAATATCCCTAAAGCAATGGGACCCTTTCTAGATCAGTGCCCGCAAAGGATCCCTTTTTGAGAAGTGCCTTTGAACCGCGCATACCTTCCAACCACAATACAACCCCCGCATCCCCAAAAAGGTGAAATCTAAAAAGCCTGCTCACAGCCGCTCTCCTTTGAAGGCTCTACTTCTTGAGAGTAAAATCAGCTAGAAGGCCCTGGCGTTTGGCATCGTGAGCGCGGACTCCCTTGTGTCCTGCTTACCTATTGCAGAACATGAGCACAACGTCCCTCACAGAGAAAAATCTGCATGCCATCCCCATGCCATCTCTCTACCCCATTCAACTCTTGCAAGCTTCAATAAACAAAAACCATCGGCAGCACGGTTGCTCCCACAGTCTCTCTCCGCACCACTGCCGCTCTCACCATCAACATGAATGTGGAAAGCTCCTTTGCAGCTCGACTTTCGCAAAACTCTGGACCATAACCCACACACCCAAGACCCTAAACCTAGAACCCCAAATCCCCACAAATCCTCTGGAGCCTAAACCCAAACACCTAAACTCAACCCTAAACCCCTAAAATCCTGAACCTCTGAACTCCAAACACGACACCCGACATCCCACGGCACCTGATGCTCGGGACGGCTCATGCTGCGGTGGAGGCCGCAATGAACAAGCTACGGAAGTTTTGAGCCACTTTCTCAGGGTTTAGGGTTTGGAGATTTGGTGTCTGATGGTGCCTGTTTTTTTTTCCTGGCTTGTGGTTTAGGATTCGGGGCTTAGGGGCACACGTCTGTCCAGCACACGTCTTAGAACATATTTTTGTTCTTTTCTAGCATTGCTTTTTTATATGGGTGTATCTGCATAATGCAAGCAGAAATGGAAAACAAACATAGAACATGAAATGGACACTGGGGTGATCTGGAGAGTCACGGGGTAGAAGCTAGGTAGGCACATTACGAAACATGAGTGTTATTTGTAATGCAACATGTACTAACTATAAAGATACGTGAGCTATAGTCTAAACTTCCAGTCTCCCCCTTAGTGGCCCCTAGAATCCCTATAATACTCTTCTATATTCCCTTATTTAACCCCGTCTTCAAGGAGTTTAGACTACAGCTCATGTATAGATTATAGCCTTTATGTTAATTGACGGTTTTCTTACCTTTGATTGAGCAAACTCGGCCGGGGCTGGAATGTTTTTAATGTAAAATCCTCCAGAGCTGGAATAGGCTTGGGGTAATTCTGGTCTATTATCGTTACGTACTTATGAGAAGTCTAAAACATTCTACATGGATTAGTACTCTATATGGATTATGGTAAGGACGACAAGGCATAAGGTTGGCTACTCTTTAGGCTTCTACAGTGGGAATAGGTCAAGAAGGCTGTACTTCTAGCAGTCTAGTACGCATATAGGCGTTTTCCGGCAACTTTCACAGGGATTGATCACTCCCAACCTCTTGGAAACTCCGGCATAGCAGCGGGGCAGAAAGCGGTTGTTCTCAAGATTAGGGCCCAGTTTAGTTATAGGTGGTATTACGGCAGCTAGTGTTGAGGGGTACCAAACGGGGACCCTGTTCTTGGGAACTACCCAAATAACCCACGCCTCCACATGTAGCAGAGCCACATGAGTGTTCAGGACGCAACCGCGCCTCGCAAGAATGATGCGTGAGCCTACCTGTTCGATATCAGGGCTGATGTATTTTACAGGGTCTTAGCAGTGAATAAGGGAGTATATGATATAGGGCTTGTATTCCCCTGTTCCTTACTAAGAACCAATACATGTTGGGGCTAAAATAATGTGAGTAGGTGATTGTCCAATGTTCTATGTCAGACAGCAGGCCCCAGTCACGTACCATACATTCTGCATGACCTTACCAGAAGCCTTGCCATGTGCGTCCGTACAAGGCTACTGCGAATTCTTCGGGACCCTCCCCGAGAATTCTAGTCACCTCCCCCTAATATTAAAACCCCCACTCCCACCCTAACATCAACAATTCCATGATGCTATACTGATATATATTCTGAATGTTCAACATTGGGCGGGGGGTTAATCAGGGGCAGAGGATTCCATATCAGGGCTGCAAGAGACGCGGGCCATTGTGGTTGCCACAACCGTCTGAGAGCAGCACGGAAGTTGACGAGCGGACTCATGCACAGCCTGATTGCGCCCACAAGTCTAGGAACTTCCAAAAATGCTAAGCTTCCAGAGGGCCTGTAGAAGACCAACTCCCCTGACCAACTCCCCTGTGTGGCGCGCATCCTTTAGCGAAACTCGATATTTTGGCACTAGCGTTTGCGCACGGCTGGTCACCTCGCTGAGGTACGTCGCGAACAGGTGCTCAACCTTTGTACCTCCAAATGTGTCGTCAGATCTGCGGTTCGGAACCTCAAATGCTTCGGGGTGGGATACTTCAGGGTTCGCTTTAGGGTTAAATAAGGATAATGGAAAAGAAAACGGAAGCTGCTATATTATAGGGTTCTATACGGGTTATATTGGGTGAACACCAGTTGACCCCAAAAGGCCCACAGATCACGGTCACGGCATGCTGGGCCCACGGGCGCTCTTCAGATCGCCCCGATAGAAGCGATATGACGGAAAAGACCTTGGTAATGTCAAAACATGCTCGGGCTGTTTGGACTGATATTCCCTCCCCTACCTTGAAGGTTCATAGGACCTAGTGTATAACTGGACGTAAACCCTACACATAATTGGGGCAACCTATCTAAGTCCGGTTCGGGGGAATAAAAGTAAAGTTATAACTTAAGCTATAAGTAGTTGCTAAACCCCATGAGCCATCAAGTACAACTGAAACTTTTCTCAACCCCCTTACCATGAACACCCTCGATATGGCAACTACAAGCAGAGCACTGTAAGAGAGGCCCCAATAGTTCATCACCACCACGCTCAAATGCATGACATGCCCTCATAATATGTAATTGTTTAGGGTTTAGGGTCTAGGGGTTAGGTCCGTACTATTCCTGTCTCGTTTCACGCTACCAGTCCTACAGCTCTTGCTGCCATTGTTGTTTATCATTGTTCTCACTGCCACAACGAAGGGCTTTCATACGCGGTTTAGGGTTTAGGGTTTAGGGATATGAAACTCCCTCAAAACAATCTCCTACAAATCTCTTGTAAAGACCCCCCTAAACTTAGCCCACATTACCCTAGGGAGGAAAAAGGATCCCTTTTACCTGAATATAAGGAATCCCATACCCCAAAAAGTGAAAAGGATCCCTAACATTGATCCAGTAAACCCTAAACCCTAAACCAGGGTCCATGGGCTCCTACTTTGAGAAACCCTAGGCGCTTAACTCTTTGGGTTTCTCAAACTAGAACGTCCTCAGGCATTCTAGGTATGTAGCAGGATTATGAGCAAGTCATAGAAGTCACCCATGAGGATAATGTAGGTGATCCCTCCATACTACTATAAGTGAACGCCCTACCTCCAAAACAACTATATATATATATATATATGTATATATATATATGTATATACGGTCCCTTCTAGAAAATACCTACTTTAGTGGTGGGGGTGTGCACTTTTAGCATGAAGTGATTATCCCCGAAAAACCGAAATGCTGAACCCTGAGCCCCAGCCCCAAAACCTTTTGGGTCTACACTGGGGTCTTCTTGTCCATGCAAAACCCGCCATGTAGACTTTCTTAGGAGACATTGTGATAAACTCATGTTCTTCGCTTACCTTATAAGGGTTTAGGGTTTTTGAGCCCTAAACCTCTCCTACATTCGGTAAGGCTCTCACGCAATCTGCGGGTGCATTCGGTACTGTTCGCTCAGGAACTGCACCTGACGTACTGTGGGTCTAGATCTTTCGCGCCAGATATTCCGCATAGGTTCCCTTCAAAGGGGTTATAGGGTAAAAAGGGATTATGTTGATTAAATAGGGATATATGAGTAGCAGGATTCTCCATCAACATGGGGGAATGAAGAAGAGAAACCTGCTGCATGATTCAATCTTTAGGGCTTCAGGGATTAGAGTTCCAGGGCTTCGGGGCCTCAATGATGGGAATAGCGGAAAATCAAAAAGAAGAGAAACGTGAATTGACTTGAGGATTTGGTTGGTATATCGATTTTCAGGCATGGCCTGAATCATTAGAAATGGGTCTTGGAGCACATGATGCCGTAGGTCTATAATCATGGAAAGGGCACAGTCTTGATAGTTATTCAGCCTTCTTGATTAGGCTGCTTACTTGGAGCGTCAGGGGGACTTAGTAAGTAGGTTAGTAACCCCTAAAACCCATATGAGCTATAGTCGAAACTCCTAGTATCCCCCTTAATAACCCCTATAGTAGTCCCCTATATAATCCTCTATAGAACCCCCCTTAAGGAGTTTAGATTATAGCTCATATACTAACCCTGATTATCCCCATGACTACTTATTAAGTGCCCCTGACCCCCCAAGTAGGTTTACACCTAATAATCAGATACTTCCCCAGAACCTGTACTATAACCCTAAAACCTGAACCCTAAACCCTAAATCCTAAACCCTAAATCCTAAACCCTATATTCGTCTGACTTTTCTTTTCTATTATTACTATGTGATGCCTCCAAGTAGGGTTCAGGGTCTGAAGTGCAGAGTGTAGGATTCATGTAGCAGCTCCCCTCCTCATACAATCCGTGAGCTTGGGTTTAGGGTCTAGGGTTTAGGGGCCGGTGCGATAGCATGGGTCCTGTTGGCGGCAATTATAGAATGCATCCTCATTTTTTGGGGGTGCACACATGGGTCCGTTTCTGAAAAATACCCGTATGGCAGCAAATCCACACCTCACAAGCAACGCGGATACTGGGTTTAGGGCTTAGGGTTTATAGGATCCCGAGTATCTTTTACGTGACAAATTACGGTATTGTTGTTATGGCCTAGTAAGGTCATGCAGGAATTTAGTACCAACATTAGCTTGACAACCTGCGCACGCTGCCCCGCTCGGCATAATAAAAGGCTCCCGCACGCTGCTTCGGCTGAAGCTCGTGCTGATCCGGAACTTTGACGTTATCAACTTCCATGCGTTGCAGTTGCTTGAACCCTGTTAGACCTGGAATCAACATATCATCTTAATTCTGCCTTGGGGTTTAGTGTTTCCGGAAGACAGAAAGTCAAAAAGTCCTAGAGACATCTAGAGAAGATAATGAGCATCCAAAAACTGTAGGCTGGTACATAATGACCAGCAGCATCGCCGTCATCATTCAATCTATCTAATTCTTGAGTGGAGGATCCATCAGCAACCCGAAACCCTACACCCTAAACCCTACGTGGCACGCGGCAGAAAGAACACACAAACTTCAAGGCCATGAGACTTCTCACTATCACTTGGAGGGTCAGAGGGACTTAAGAAACAGGTGTTTAATGGAGATAAATATGGTTACTATATCCATTATAAGGGTTACTGACTAACTCATATTATAGTAGTGTCCATTTTCTTCTCGATTCCCCATATAACCGTGGTCATACAGCACTAACCTATTTATGAAGAGTCCCTGACTCTCCAAGCATAGTGCTGGCTACGTCAAAAGCTTATTTGAGCTACTGTCTAAACTCCTAGTATCCCCCTCAAGAACCTTATCCCTAAACCCTATATACCGATCCCAAAACCCTAAGCCCCTATAAGCCATAGTCTAAACTCCTAGCATCCCAGTTAAGAACCCCTATAGTAGTCCCCTATGTAACCCCCTAAATAATCCTAATATTACCCCCAATATAACCCCCACAGAACCCATTATAGTAATTTCCATTTCATTTTCCATTTTCTTTTCCATTTGATTCTCCATTATTATTACTATATAGTCCCCCATATAAGCCCCCCTTTCAGCAATTTGGACTATAGCTCATTGGAGACTGTGGCTCGCCCGTATAATTAGGGATTTAGAGTTTAGGGATTTAGGGTTTAGGGATTAGGGACAGTTCAGGGTCTAGGTTTAGGGTTTAGGGTTTAGGGACAGTTTACCAAAATCTAGGATCCTAAAATCTAGGATCCTAAACCCCAAAATCTCTGAATTATCCTTGAGAAAAGCCGCGAGAATCTCCATAAAGCTGTGTGTATCCCTAAGGTCCCGAAGAGCTTCATGTATTGAGACACTCCCATACCAGAATGTCTACGCAACTCTGCTACAATCCGTGGAGGGCCTCCACATTCAGGGTTCAGGGTTTTGGGTTCTGGCCTCCATTCCCATAGACAGGAGCCGGTCGAACATTGAAATGTCCAATCCTCCATGGCATGGGTCAGATGCAAACTCCAAACATGGCGAGTTTCTGGGTGTAGGGCAATAGGCAATAGTACTACCTGGAGCCCAAAAGTATGTAAAATAATAGCCCTAAACCCATAATAATAGCCATAAAGGCCATTATTTTATCAACTTTTGGGGTCCAGGTAGTACCAAGCTTGTAAATAACAACAAGAGTGACAGCCATAGCTACAGTAATCGCAGCCATAGCAACAGTTTTTTTTAAACATCATTCAAGTCGTCACTTGGCTCTGTACACGTGCTGTGGGGTCTTCTGCAAGCTTCCGCATTTTTGGGCACATGGCCCATGAGCTCCCCCTGATCGTTTAGGATTTAGGGAAGCACTCAAGGAAACAACCAGAAGCTGAGCTCTTCGCCACCTTTCTGCGCCTCCTGCCATGCAAGATATGGGGAGCGCTTAAGATCTGAATACCCTATGGGGCCTTACACATATAGGTAAATAATGCAAGGGGGATCCCTAGATACACGGAGAGCAAGGGAGTTGCTACCAGGAAATGAGGAGGGATGATTGTTGAGAAGCACCCGCATGAGTGTGCACGACGACAAGGGATCCATTTGCTCGCTCCTGTGCCACTGACTGAGCATCCGCACCCCAAACCACGTACGGATCCAAAATACAAAAAGACAATGGACAAATTGTGGATTGTTGGAGGCTACAGATTTCGGCTCGTGTGACCTAAATGAGTAGAACTGCAGTGCTGAGCTCAGCAAGATCTAGATCTATCTGTGGCCTCCACAGGGCAGGTTGCAGTTTACAGGAAACTACGCATGCAGGGCCTGTTCTGGACTTCAAGGATTTGAAGACAGTTGAAGCCTAGATCCTAAGCCCTAAACCCTAAACCCCAATCTCAGGTAGCCTGGCGGCCTTTTGAGGAAAGAGGAAGCAGTGAAACGCTGAGACGCGCAGAAGGGTACGAGGATTCTACTGCTTGCCTTAGAGAAGATGTGAAGACTGATATCGAAGCATAAGTTTGTGTGAGCTATATAGTCTACACTAAGGTCCTTGAAGGGGTTTATATGGGGGATTATATAGGAGTGTTCTAGGAATATTGAGGGGATACTAGGAGTCTAGACTATGGCTCACATGCATTATATGAGCTACAGTCAATATGTCCCAGATAATTAAGGAACATGGGTTCCTTATGATATCAGGGACCATATAAAAAGGTACAAGAGGGACCCTATGTCCACCCTTAGTGGTGCGCTGGTAAAGCTAATAACGACTGTAGCTCAAACGGGGTAATCAGTCAGGGTTTGTGTTCACATTCTGGAGAACCCAGAAGGCACCCTCCAAAATTTCATCAAGGCCTTGACCAATGAAATGCATGGCAGACATCCAAACCTGAGCCTGGATTCCAAAAAAACCTGACCCCTGAGCCCTCAATCCTGCAGCGTCCTACCTACCCCCTCCTAAACCTTTAAACCAAGTTCCAGACCCTAAATCCTACACCCTGAATCCAAATCCTAAATTCCAAGCCCTTGGTCCCTATAAGCCCCGTAAAGGGACCTGAAAACACCCCGGCCTGAGACAACACCGTAGCAGGAAGCTGGCATTGGTCGCCAACCTCACTTCTGTCTCATTGTACACTTAAAGATTTCTTGGTTTAGGGCTTAGGGGTGAAAATACCCGTAATGGAGATCAAACGGAAAAGAATATGGAACATTAGATGGATTTACGTAGGGGCTCAGAATTGTAGTGTAGGGCCATAGTACTCTGCCAACATCATGTTAGGGACCCTACGGATATGCGAGGAAGTTCTGGGTATTCCTAGAAGGCTCTGTAGCAGCCATGTGGAGATTATGGTTTACGGGGAGAACTGCCCAAAATACTTAACACCCTTTGAAAAGGGGCTCGAGAGCCCCCAAACTTAAAGAGCACCCCGCCGTTTAGGATTTAAGGTTTAGTGGGCTTCTCTACAAACGATAGTCCTTGGCAAAAGGGGTCTATGTTCGCTTGAGCTCCAACCCACAAATAGGGATACCCAGAGGCAATTGCCTAATATATCATCACTATTACTGGGTGGGCGTCTGCTCCAGATCACTTGCCTGAAAGGCAGAGTCCCCCAGACTTGCATGTTACACAATGCATGGAAAGACGCTGCAGCCACTACCGCAGTTTCCGACCGCAAGCCGTACAACCAGGCAGCTCACACAGAGTCATGCCAGCTATAGTCTAAACTCCTAGCACCCCCCTTAATAAGCGGCCCTTAATACCCTCCTATATGGTTCCCTTTATCTACCCCTTTATGGAGTTTAGACTACAGCTCATGCAAGGGAGTGATCTGCAAATTTAACTGGCCTTTGCCTACCCCCGTGGGTTTAGGGTTTAGGGATGCGAGGAAGCTCACAGTTTCCACAGTTTCGACCGATGGCGCACATTATGATTCTAAAAAGACTGTGCAAATGTCACTGCGGAATCCCTAAACCCTAAACCCCAGATCCTAAGCCCTAGAGAGCCCTGGAATCCCTTTGTACTCCTCACACGTCCCTGGGATCCTTGAAGGCAGCCCTCTTTAATGAGGAAGAAGCAAGAACCCTACTTGGAGGGTCAGGGGGGCTTGTAAGTAGCTTCATTACCCTTATAACCCATATAGTGACCCTAAGTATCCCAATTATTCGCCGAGGCATCCAGCCTCAGGGCGTTCAGATCCCTTTAAAAACCCCCTCTACTCCCCCTTACAGACACACCTCCCCCCCCCCCCTGCCATGGTGGGTGGCCTAGTCCAGCCCGACCATCCCGCATAAAATTTCAGCCTCGCCCAAGGTTCGAGG
>CAJNIZ010006203.1:0-18053 GCA_905231905.1 Symbiodinium pilosum
TTGGGTCTGAGGCTCTAGCTTTTGGATCTGAGGCTCTGCATTTCTCATTCTTGAGGGGGCTCCGTGTGAGTGTCCATCCTTGCGCAATGGCCATGCTTCCTGTCGTGTCTATCCTTGCGCAATGGCCATGCTTCCGGATAAAGCATATAAGGCATGTAAAAATATCAGGGCCAAAAAAAATGAATTGCCTCAACCCCCTGTGTCTTATCAGGTTGAATTCGTAATCCTTCCTTCACTTCCCTCTTAAGCTGACTCGCTCGCTCTCCCCACAGACATTTAGGCCTAAGCACTTGCCTTAGAGAAAAATGGCCAAGACAGTGATGGCCACAAGCTCTGCAGACCGGACTCGGACCACCTCGAAATCGAAGAACAAATTTCCTGCTGGTTATTTCAAAAGCACCGATGCCCGAGATATGCTGCAGATGGGCCGGATTTCATACCAGAAGGTGTTCAACGCCTGCAGAACTTGTGATGCCTCAGTATCTTGCCTGAATTTTGTATGTAGGATTTCGAAATAATCTGCAGCTTTACCACGATAAGGAATGGCCATCTGCCAACAAGTTGGGGCTTCGCTTGCAAGCGGCTACTCCAACATCAGGAGCGACACCTCATGGAGAAGGCAGATGATTCAAGTGCAATCAGCGAGGGTAGCAGTAGCAGTAGCTGCTTGGAGGGTGCAACATCCTCTTGAATACCCGTAGGCCCTTTGTCTTTGCGAAGCTGTGCTAAACAGCATTAATTTGAGACAGACAAAAGCGGGCAGTATGTTCGCAAAATCTGCTAGATCTTCTCCAGAGATGTGAATCACCGATCTTGAGCCACCAAAGCATTCAGCACATATGATCTCAGCATGTGTGTGATTGGTTTCTGATTGCTCCAGGCTCACAGCCCAACTGCTCGAGCAAAATGCTTGAGCCAAATGACTTAATGTATGGGGTTGGGGCTTCGGGAAAAGCATATTTAGGTTTCCCAGAACTCAGGTTTAAGGGCCTCTTTAATTATGTTGTGTATATATATATATATGAGCTATAGTCCAAACTCCTACTATCCTACTTAGTCAGTCCTATATATAGTCGTCCACTATATATTCTCCTATCTAACACCCCTTAAGGAGTTTAGACTATAGCTTATATGGAGGTGGTATTAGGCTCCGAATGGTTCCAAGATCCAGGGCAACGAAGTAAAATCCAAGCGTGTGCTCGAACTACCCGAAATCCCTCAATCCTGAACCTTGTCCAAATCCTAACTACCTAAACCCTAAACCCTTAGATGCCCCAAAGTGTAGAGCGGTGACAGGACCACACCTTCATCACAGTAGCTTTAGCTTGGTAATACTAAGATAATTTTTCCTAATGTGGGTGGCTGTTGCTCTTGCTGCTGCTGCTGCGGCGGCGAAGATGCCCTTCGCGGACGATGTGCGAGCAGCCTGCAAAGTATCCGAGAGGGGAATATTCATTCGGAACAGTTTACTGGCTTCCGCTGAGAAAAAAGAGAAGGCTGCTTCGAAGGTAGTGGCAGGTTTCGACTTTGGACGTTTGAGGAGGGCCCAGGTTCAGTTCTTTGTCGGCAATGATGATTAGGCTTTCTGTAAAACTTTCTTTGGTACTTGAAGGCTTGGGGCTCATAGGTGGTTGCAGTAAGTGCAAAATCTCAAGCCAGGTCATGGCAGAACAACCCCATCAAGAAAGACGGGGGCATCATCAAAAAAAAACGGAATTATGACAACTCGGGTCGAGCTCAGGCAGCTGCAAACCCCTCGCGTTGCCAAAAGTGGCCAGGGTTCGTTATTATGCTTTTGATCATACCGACTCTACTTTTATTATACCCCGAAGAGTCTCCCGAAGAACACCACACAGTCATATTGTCGAAACTTACACAAGTATAGGAGATCCCTTTACCTGGAAACCCTGCCTGATATTGGAAGCCCTTATCTCACAACCTCTCCCAATCCCTAGGTCGCCTTCAGAATCGCAAGTATCTCGGGTGACAACGATATTGAGCAGATCCGCCTGCCAGTGCACCCGCCAAGATTGTTTTCAGAGACTTCGTCCTCATCGTGATACACTTTCAGAGTTCTTGCAATCACTGTATTCGATGAAGAAGGTCGAGCAAGATGCCTTTGTTTCTTATCTGAGGTGCACTATTGGGTTTGTGTCTCAAATGTGAAATCCAATCGGTAGAGTAGAAATCCAATGGGTAGAGTAGTGCGGCGTTATCCAACTAAGATTGGCGATATCTTGGGAGAGCTTCCAGGGCATGAAGGTCGCAGACACTATGAGATTTTCAGCGTGCCTGTCGGCAGATCTTGCATGTGCGCAGTGCTAGGTATCGGACGGAATAGGCTTTACAAAGCTGCCTCTGGTTTGGTCGATGCCCGTTTCGCTTGCAATGTTCCTCTACACCGATCCTGCCCCAAAGCACGATCTGTGGACGCTTTCCTACTTTATCAGCACGGCACAGTGGCAGAAATCCTCCCAACCGGGCCCGGGCCTGGAAACATGTGTTCAAATGTAGACCACAATGCATACCTAGACTTTCCGAGCCCCCCAGGTTTCTTATGCCCAACCAATCCAAAGAGAGCAAACATCTTGACGAAGATGACTTAGCAGTTCCTGGGGAGCAGCTGGAAGATGATGATAATTTGCGATTGGAGATAAACCTTGACCGAGAACTTTGGAACCGGATTCTCGATTCAAATGGAAACTGGTCAGTAGTCTTGTAAGCTAAGATGTGAGAATTGTAACAACAAGACAATACCTGTACTGAATCAATCACACTTGGAGCCATTTCCCATAGCAACCACCTTTGACACAATGATTCCCAACAGAAAGTAGTAGATTCCATGAGAGCCCAGGCATCATGTGGCCACGCACGGCTTCCACATTTCGCTGCTCCCAAGGCGCTACTTGCCACCCGGAAATATAATGAGTCTCTATCGCAATTACTGTGCCACATGGGACAGAGGTGACCTTGCTTCGAACCTTGGTTGGTTTGGGAGGGGTGTGGGCTTTACTTTCAATGTGTCAAGGGCCTAAGGATCATATTTATGCTAGGATAGAAGGATTCTACTGCTGGGCCCGATATCCTTGACACACTGAAAGTCTGTAGAGTCCCATCAAAGAAGGATTTAGGGTGTAAGGGTTTGAGGGTTTAAGGCTCAGGGTTTAAAAGGGTTTAGGGTGTAGGGTTCAGGGTTTAGAGCAAGGTACTCCATCTTCAAGGATCGCTACCAGGAAAAGTGGAAGGAAACCCTACCCTTCCGAACCCATTCTGAATTTCAAGAATGTACAGACTGCTACAACAGCAAGCTTGCCATACGCAGAGAGCAGGACTGTAAGCTGCTATTCACATGGTTTCCATAGTAAGCATATATTTTGGTTGACATCCCTGGGTTGCCCGGAGGACATCTACAAAAAGTTTGCACTCGTCAAGGACTACAAAGCTCACCTGAGAGCAGTTGGATTCGATCGCGAATTAGAGCAGTACTTCGAGGGCCTGCAACCTCAAACTTCGGATGATCCAATCTTGTTTGTCCAGATAGACGGGATGGACCAGAGTAAGTGGTCCATCCCAAGATACCCCGAAAACCGGCAGAGCAAAGACCTCTCTAAGTTTATTCGACCCCGCCTAAAAGTGGTTGGATGCTGGATGTCTGGTTACTTACTTGCCCTATACATCGCGGATGCCAACTATGCTCACGACGCCAGCATGACTGTAGAGGCAATGGGAAGCTTCTAAACGACCATAACACTTAACCCTAAGCCCTAAACCCTTAAACCCTAAACAGCCTTCGCTGCAGGTCTTGTCTCGCTGCATCGAACAAACGATGGCCACCTGCGATGCAAGGGGGCTCCGAAGACCCCGCCAACTGGTAATATGGGTGCTAGATGTTGAAATATACCTTGCAAAGGGGTGGGGGAAGTGTTTCAAGTAGAGCTTTGGGGGCCCAGTGTAACATTCATCATAGTTGAGCTTCAGATGTATGTAGACGATCATTTGGAGGGAAGATGGTTCTGAAATTCGGGGTTCAGGGGCCTTGCTAGATGTTCTGGGTATTTGCGGGATTCTTCAGGTGATTGATTCACCCCTGTAGGCAGATAATACCGTGCGCGAGAATAAAAACCAGATCCTCCTGAAATATCTATGCTACCTGGTGGGCAGTGGAGCCATGCGGCTGGTATCTTTCATGTCAGCGCGGGTGGGGCACACCCATAACAGATTGGACGCCTTGTTCGGCGTCCTCAGCCGAGCAATGAAGTTCGTAGACACTCTCATTGACTTTGAAGATGTTCGCAGGACAGTACTATTTACTGCAATAGAAACTTGATTGCCAGAGATGATACTCTTTTTTACCTTGCAGGATACTTGAATCATTGCTGGCCAGATGCAATATCCAATCTTGGGTGGGTCGCGATGCTACAATGACTGTGTGTATCCTGGACCATGTAAAGGACTGGGAGAAGTGGTTTCTTGGCTCTTAGGAACCTTTTAGCTTTTAACCACACAAAGGCCCCTGTACTTACAACCCTACATCCCCCAACTTTCAAACCCAAACCCCTCTGCTGCAGGCTTGACTGTCTGGGCACACACCCACATGGCGGTTTGCTGGACACAAGTGATGGTGTGCACAGCTTCTCGTTTATGCGGCGCCATGGCAGCTCAGCTGCCTCCAAAGTCAGGGGATAAGGGGGGGCAATTAGGGGTGCAGAGTGTCAGTTCTTGGTCTTCAAACTCGCTGATGCATCATCAGCTAAGAAATTCCGAATGATGAGCCTGTTCGAGCAGAAGGCAGTGCAGCCAGAACTTTGGCGGCTTCTGATCATGATGTAGTTTGTTTCGTCAAACGGTTTGCGTCAGACGCATCTGCCTCCCAACCCTGTGTTTTGGCTTTGCCTGAAAGTTTCTTAGCCCGGTTACCGAGCCCACTGCCCTTGGAGTCAAGACCCCTAAAACCATTGGCACTGGGGCGGCGAAAAAATTGGTTAGACCTTGCTCGGGCTCTACTTCAGAGCTTCCCTGATGAGCGCATTACTCGCACAGTCCGATATCTTGTGAAAGCAGCCGAAGGCTCTTCACTTGCTCGGGGGCCTCCATGCCCCTTGCCGTGGCATTGTGAGAATCATCAGGGGCAGTTGCTGCGGTTGGAAGATGCCACCCCCACGGTGTTCCTAAGGTTGTTCCCTGTTGCCCGCTTCAAAGTAACGCTGAAGCAGCGGCGGTAAAAGCAAAGTGCAGCCATTGGGGGAGACGCTCTCCTCTGACTGAGACTAGTAAAAACTTCTCACCAATAATCTTGAAATCCTGTTTGTATATACCCAAAACCCTTAGCATACCTGTGCCCTTTGTCATGAGAGCGTCTGTGTTTTCAGTCAGCATGGGTGTAAACATCCAAGCACACTTCGTACGGGGTTAAACGCCTCTGAAGGGGATATTCTGTTGAGGTGAAAGAAAAGGTGCCAAATGTGATGTCTTTGAGTGAGTATTTCCGCATGCACTTGGACATTCGATTGTACCTCAGCTGTTCTTCTTGTGGCAGCTAGTTACACCATGGACTCGGAGGAGGAAAGGCTCCTAGGTCAAATGGACAACGTTGACTCCGAGGAAGAAAGGATGGGTTCGAGGCTTGTCTATAAATCCTCAGCCTTGAAAGCCTAAGCCCTAAACCCGGAAACCCTGAACCCTAAATCTTAAACCCTAACCCTTAAAGTGCCTTGACCTTTAGTCCTATACCTACCTCAGGCTATGTTTCATGTTATGGGGCCAGGTCTCAGCCTTCAACATTGGGAGATGCCATCCGGTGCGTTGCCAAACAAGGAAGTACCAAGAAGGCCCAGAGCAAAACCTGAACCAAAGATTCCAAATTTGTAACCACCGCCCTGAAGGTGTGCCACCGCAGGCCTGCCACACGGGTGCTAGGTCGCCGGAGGGCGGCAGCGAAGCCTGCTCAGCGCAAGCTTTATGGCACAGATTTGGCAGCTCCCTCAAACCTTGAAGGCCCCAAGAGTGTCTCTCAGCAGTTTGCTTGGGCACGAAGGTCTGGGGGAATTTTAAAACCGAAACTCTTTGCACTAATTCCCTGACAGGTTCTTGCAGAAGGCGGCTTCTGTGTGGGGGCTGGCATTTGTGCTTGAGAAGATGCAAGTGTTGTCATGGCTGGTGACCACTACATTTACTGGTGTGGGTTGCCTGGAGCTAGCAATCCAGAGTGCTCTTTGGCTTGACAAGCCTAAACGCTACATCCCTCCAACCCAGACCGCAACGTTGAAAGCCCCAAACCCAAATGTCAAAGATTATGTCCTCAACTTCCCGACCCTTCCTTAGGTGGAAGCAGCGGCTCGGAAAATGCTGATCAAGAACGATTTCTGTGACTCTCGGGTATGCATCAAGATCGGCCCGGCTGCTGATTTCTGCAAGACTGCTCAAGCTTGTTTGCGCAACACCTACAAGACTCGCTGTGTGTGATCTACTCAGATATGGCCTGCTGTCATCAACATAATTGCCCCATCTACTGTTCATGTTTCGTAGCACTCAGGTTCGATGATGTTCTGACGTGGAAGACTGCAGATGGAAAGCTTGCAAGTCATGCTTTCTGCGCAACTCATAAAGGAATGTGCCCTTTGCCTACTGGTCACCGAAAGGGAATGACATTCCGTGTTGAAGGGGCTGGTGCCTCTTGTGTGCCATTTTCTGTGGCCGGGAAAACGCAGAAGGCCATTCTTGAGTTTGTTCTGAAACATGGAGGGTCTATCACTATTGCTTGTCCTGGGGAAGAATTGAAGCCCTTAAACCTCAAACCTTGCCCTTAAACCTCAAACCTTGCAGACGAACGATGCGGCCTTCGAATCTCACCGGGTGTGGTATGCCATGCGGCTGAAGCACGAAGAGGCAGGGCTCCAGGGTTATTTCATATGGGACAAGTTTGATAGTGCCTATGCTTGACAAGGATGTGATCATATTCGAAAATACGCCCTTCTATGACCTCAATATCCTGCAGGAACTCTTCGGCGCCTAGGCAGCTTTGTGGTAGCACCCATAGCCACACCTTGTCAATGCCACAGTGATGAGTTCCCTACACTAAGGTGCCAAGTATGAGTTGAGGCATGTGCGGTTTTGCCCACGTCATCTGGGATTTGGTGTGGCAAGGGCGAGGTTATATGTGATCATGACTCGTCGGGAGACTGTTCGATGGACTACAGAGAAGAGTTTGGACGAGCTGGTTTCCGTATTCTTCTGCAAAGCAAGCATGACAGCCACTTGTCCCAATGATTGTGCTCTACTCCATGGCCCTATAAACCCTAAACCTTAAACCCTAAACCCTACAATCTAGACCCTGAACCTTCAAACAAAGGCCTCGGATTGCTTCTACCAAGACTTGCCAGTTGACAAGCTCACTGGCAGCCAGATGAAAACCAAGCGCAAGTACGATCAGACATATTCCGGCTCCAAGCAGGCTTTGAGGGTGGGATGTAGGTAGGGTAGGGGGTTGCAGTTAAGCTAGAATTTGAGGGACATGTCACTATGTAGTATGGCACCTGTCAGGTCTATGATTTGTCGCAAACGGGCGATTCACATATGAGGACGGAACTTTGCGATGGATCACTGATGACCTTGAAAAGGAATTGTGGGTCCCTGTATTCCACCCGGCATAAGCGCTGCCTGGACATCGAAGAACTGTTTACAGCAATGGCAATACCCACCACACCCGCCTTCGCCTCTTGATCGCTAATATTAATTGCTACAACATCATCCAAGCGCTAAACACTAAACCCTGAACCCCCACCCTGTGAATAAGGCGAGGATCACTGGATCCATGAAGCTCGACACGAGCTCTGTGAAGACCAGATCCAAGGCAAGTAGCCTCGCGGGCAATGGTATGCATGTGGCACAGTGTGGTGCAGTGTTGCTGATAGCGGCGCTCTTCTTGGAAAGGGTTTGAATATGAACAGGCATCCTGTACAGGCTGTTGCTTCCGAAGAAATCAATTCAGTTCGTGTGTGAGTACGCAAATTAGAAACGCATTCTGAGATCTTGCATGCTAGCGTGCTCTCAAAAAAGCATTGCCCTCAACTTACTACTTCATGCAATTGAATTTCACGATTGAGCTTACACACGCTCCATGTGACATCAATATTTTCATCTTCAAGAGTTTTGGCTGGACCTGAAGGTTTCTAGGTGTCATGGGAAAACGCGGGGCCGGCAAAGCCAGCGCTGCAGCGCCCAAGAAGGCAAAGCAAGATGATTCATGGGTCGGGCGCATGATCAAGGCCCTGGAGTACCTTGCCTAATACTGATGAAATTTATGATTCCTTGGGCTCGCAATCCCAACAAGTATGCTTGTCAATCTTCCGTGAGGTCCTACAACACTGAAGAGGATGATCATCCTTGCAAGCTTGTAGAGTCCTTTTTCGGGGCAAGGGCTGATGGGAGCATCGTACAGTATGTGAACCATTGGCTTCGATCCAGTGGACACCCCGAGGCCTCACCATATAAACCAAATTGTTTTCTGATAGCTACAGGGTTCTTATCTCCGTCTACATAGTTCATAATATCGGCCAGGTCTTGGTGGACCATGGCAACTTCCCCGCGGAAGGCATTGTCAGCAGCATCCCCTTCTTCTCGCTTTATCTACCCCTGCCGGTTGATCGTGCACCACCTCTTATCACTTGGGCTAAGTTTGCACCATCAATCTGGACGGCATGGGAGAGTGAACGAGAACCATTTGAAGTGAAGGCTGCAACACACAAGGTCCTGTCACCAGGTGATCGTTTGGAAGTGAGCTCTGTGGGAGTTGCCAGGGGGTATACCCGGGCATCCATCATTGCATTTGGGATAGCCCGAACTTTGATGGTGGAGGACATCAGCACTTTTTCGGAAGCGGAGAAAGCTGAGTTCACAAAGCAACTTGCCTTCATCATATTGGCACATGTTCAGCCCTGCCCTAGTCAAACCAAGTTCATTTTCAGCCGGGCCGGCCAGGGCTCAAAATCAATTTGGTTTTGGGAAAACCAAGTTCATTTACAAATGTGTTTTGCCTATGTTCAAGGAATTGATGTTCGCGAGCAGTCACAGGGCGCAAGTCAGATCATTAATTTGGTCACTATAAAACCATTGGTTTTCGACTTGGTTTTCCCAAAACCAAATTCATTTTTGCTGCTGGAATGGGGATGTCATTTTCAACTTGGTTTAACTATTGGGCATAATTTCCAATCTCAGGTTCTAGGTTGTGGAAGAATAATTTTCTGTTTGCTTTCAAATGTTCGCGAAGTCGAAGATTGTTCGAAAATGTCTGTAATTCCGAGAAAACCACGTTCTTTTCAATAGGTTCGCGAACCCCTGACAATGTGAAAATTGTCTGTGATTTCGGGAAAATCACGTTCATTTTTTAATTCGCGAGCCCCAAAACCTCTGTGGTTTTTCCGAAAGCACGTTCTTTTTCTGGCTTGGGAGGTTCGCGGCCGGGGAAACCACGTCCACCCTGAGGTTCGCGGCCGGGGAAACCACGTCCATTAGGGTCGCGGCGGGGGGGGGGTCAGGGTCGCGGCCGGCGAAACCACGTCCATTTCAGGTTCGCGGCGGATATTGCTTTATAAATTAATAGAAATCTCAATATAATACTCAAACCCCTTTACCCTTTTTTATGCTGAATCTGGACCTGTAGGCTGGGGATCCACTACTTTATTTCCTATTCTCAAAATTGAATCTGTTGTCAAGGTGGCTCTTGTCGATCCTGCAGGTGAAGGTGCTCTTTACGCAGCGACGACAACATGAGTATTCGTTCCGGAACCTCCAACTCAGCCAGCAAGCCGGAGAACGCCAGAAGAAGAACATTCTTCAAATGGCTTTGAGATTTGCTCAGCGAGCTACGGAGTTGCTGGCTGACTTCGGAAGCAAGTGGTCATTCAAATATCAAACAATACACACATGCACCCATGCACCCATGCCTCATGGTCTTTCATTTCTTAAGACTACTACTTCAGGATGCCCCCGAGCGATTCGAGGGACGCGCAGACGCGATGGAAGAGGCCTTCAAGGAATTTAACCAATTTGGTTTGGCTGCCCACAGCGAGAACTATCGACTGCAAGACAAGGATTGCAATGCCATGAAGGCAGGCTTCATTATAAGGGTCAGTGAGTAATTACCCCTTGAACCCTGCGCATTTTCTTCTAGGTGCTGGTGGGGAGTGTTGCTGATGAAGTTCGCACACTGATGTCACGACATCTTCAGCAATTCATTTGGAGCGAGTGTGCCTACACTGTGGAAGCTGTCAGAAGTTCTCGCTGGCATCTAGGATCGTCAGGGAAGTACGGGCTGCCAGGGGATCCCTGGAAAGACATGATGACGGTGACCAAGGGAAAGCAGTTGCTGTTCATCCAGCGCCTGCATTTCGCCTATCAGCTTCGCCGTCGGCAAACCAAGTCAGCAGCCCATGCTCGCTTGTCAGGCGAGGCTTGGGATGCTATGATGGATTCGACATGCTTGCTGGAATGGTGTCTTTCAAGAATGGGAAAGGCAGTAGATGAGGAAACAAAGCAGCCCATCTTCAGCCCCAACATCATCCAGGCTGCTACCCTGAAGATCTTGGAAGGGTGCCTCAGGCTTATCTTATTAAAGTAGTGTTTTCATCTATTTTCAGCTGGGGTTCAGGGCCTTTAGGGGCTTCAAACGGATTGAGACATGGATTGCCCTGATCCTCCAGGGACTACAACGCTGACGCAGAGAAGCATGTCCTCATCAAGCTTCCCGACCTTCGTGCGGAGGACATGAGCCTTTGGGCCGACCACCTCCCCAAATCCGCAGAGAAGGTTGCTCTCAAGATGGGGAATGATGAGATCACCCGCCTGGACACCGAGAGCATCCAAAAGCAATTCGAGGCTGACAAGTACAAGGTTTCTTGGGACTTGGCAAGTTTCATGACCTACCAGGAGTCCTTGCAGAAGGAAAAGAGGTTGGGTCAGGTGGCAAAGGTCTGCCACATCCGGGCAGAAAACCAGCGCGGCAGCTCGGCGGTGGTGGAGTTCATGCAGCGCAATTGCCAGCATCATACAGGGTGCTATGATGACGCGGACGCGGTGGAGGACATTAAGAAGGTCTAGGGGGCAAGGGTATAATTACGGTTTGGGGGAAGATTCTTCGTAGAGTTTAGGGTTTAGAGTTTAGCGTTTAGGGTTTGGATGTTTCTCATTTTTGCTCCTTACCTGTTGCCCCATTCTCCCCAAACCTCCCTGAAGTGGATGAATGGCATCAGAGCAGATGCCGGCGTGATCTGGGTGGATCTCACGAAGTTCGGGAGACTCCAAAATGATGATATGAACAATGTGGTGGATGTTGTCAGGAACTTGCTCACCCACAGCCCGAAGACCATGTGTGCCATCATCCTAGTTCCCATCCTGACGAGTGCCAAGGTTGGTAACGGCATTCGTGGGGAAATCAGGCCATTTAGTTTAAATAACAATATCTTGACCCTAAGACCCCATAGATCTAGATCTACCTGACCCAAGAGAAGCAAAGTTCATCCTAAAGGCCCAAACACTTCTTCCAAAGGCGGTTGGAGGACAAGTGCGATGCAAAATTCCTTACGAATGTCAGCATCAACATCCGCATGTGTGAGCCCCACACCAACCGCAAGCAGGCGTTGCTCTACCCGGCCTTGGTTTGCTTCTCAGGAAGCGATTGCATCTTCGAGGTGTCCAAGCTGGTCGTGGACAGGCCTGCTCAGTCTAATCTCATGTTAATTGATTGATATTTTTTTCGAATCTATGGAGGTGCAACAGAGATGCGGTGCAATGGCTTCCTGAACGAGAGTACAAAGTTCCAACACGTGGCAAGAATGCCATCCCCTCCACGAGAGAGGACTTGGAAAGGTGAGGTGTTCCTAGGGGCTAGGGCTTGGGTTTTAGAGATTATTTTAGGTGAGAGACCTCAGAACCCAATAGTGCTCTTCGCAGGTCTTGTTCAGAGGTGCAGGAGGCAGCGCAGCATCTTGGTGGCCTCCACATGCCCACTATTGTCATCGGAGCTCTGATGCAGGCCCCTGGAGATTGAAATATGATAGCCCCCAACAAGCTTAGTAGCCTTGAACCCCAATCCAGTACATTGCCTCAATAATGAACTCCCACTTACTTTCCCATGCTCCACGCCTATGCTTAACCCTAGGCCCTAAGACCCCGAACCCTCGACCAATCCTGAAAACCTAGCTTGCGCAGGATGTGGAGGAGATCACTTCGAGCAGCAAGGTTGCTGTGGTGAATCTCGCACCCTATGATGGGACGTTGGAAAGGGCATGCCTTCAATCCCCTCAGATGAACGGCCCGAGGACAGAAGTTTGGGAACCATGTAAAGTATAAGGGCTTCTTAGGTGTAGGGTAGGGTAGGATGATGGGCAGGATGCCAACCTATTCGTTTGGTGACCAGTTCATCTTTGTCAAGTATTGCGAGCGCATGGTGGCGCAGTACCTCCTGGAGGCTTCTGGGGGTTTCACTACATACAGTACGACTGTCCCTGCGCCTGCTACTCAAGTGAATGAAACCTTACCTACAAACTAATGCTTATCATGATTCTATTTCTCACCTGAGTAATACTATAATTACTAATTACTAGAAATACTCAGTTCTTCTGCTTTTTACGACTATTACTACTGCTGCTGCTACTACTGCTGCTACTACTACTACTACTACTACCACCACTAGTACTAGTACTACTACTGCTACTACTATTACTACTGTTTAGTATTGATGATTTTTATGATTGATATTGATTTATATTAATATTATTATTACTACTACTACTACTACTACCACCACCACCACGACTATTACTAGTACTACTGCTGCTGCTGCTGCTACTACTACTACTACTACTATACTACTACTACTAGTAGTAGTACTATTACTATTGCCATTGTTATTATTACTAGTACTACTACTGCTACTACTAGTAGAAATACCCACAACAAAAAAAACATCAATAATCACTGTTCGCACCCTTGCCCTTGGAGCCCTAAAATTCCACCTGAATGTTTTCATCATTTTTGATCTAGAAACCCTTGCCAGGATTGGAAGACAGGGCGCAATATCATTGGTGCGGCCCCCTACAATGAGGCCCTTGCAAGTGCTGCCGAGAGTGAAACCCAAGTCCCAACCTTCCACTATGGTGTTCTCAACTATGTGGATGGCAAACCGATGTTGGCCTTGCCGCCCTCCATCCGCACAAAATGGTCCCAAGACCTCAGCCGGAAGGACGACTGGGCAGAGTGCTTGGCAAAGTTTGACAGCTCGTTACCTGGAAGATATTAAGAACCCCAGATCCCGGCCCCTCAATCCCAACAATTAGTTCTTTCTACCCTAAACCAATCCCAGGGTGCACACCTCATCAGCGCCTGCTGATGAGCCAGCAGCCGTGGGAAGTACAACAGAGCCCAGCGGGGCCGAGGGTGATTCTTCAATTTGGCAGTCAGAACCCCGAACCCTGGACGAGTTGGACTCCCGCTACGAGGTAGTGAGTACATGCCCTGGCCGCAACCCACAGACCCTCCTGCGAATTGTCAATGCGAAAGAGAAGGGCCAGGACGAAACCAAGGATGTTGTCAGCGGGCAAGCTCACAAACTCTTCTTGGTAGGGTGCTCAGTTTTCAAGCTAGGTCCAGGAAATGTCAGAGGTTAAGGTGTTTAGCAAGGGGCTGTTGGATGCTTAGGCGAAGGATTCGACATGTGGTGCTTCATGTATCCGCAAAGAACATGGAACTCCCTGCCTCTCCCAATATCATCTAATCTATCGGCACACAACGAAAAGTAACACCTAAGCCCTAAACCCCAGCCCTCAACCCACTCTTTCCTGAATGCCACATACTCCCTTCTCAGGTTGCCAATGCCGATGTCTCTGTGCCAGCCAGTGACTTCCAGTTGGCTCACGATCGAGCCACCTTCCTCGCCGGAGCTAAAGTTCAGAGGCTTCTGGAGTCAGGAGGCTGGTTGCGGGTATGATGGTGTCGAAGTAGCTTTACAGACGAAGCTTGCTGATTTCCTTCCGAGTCACCACAATTCGCTAGCTTTTGGCTTAGAGAAGATAGTTTTGCATCTTTGGTAGAAGGTGTAGCAGCCATGGATTCTCAGAGTGAGGACCTCATGAACTTCCTAATGAGCAGCACAGCTGGGATGCCAGCTGCCCCACTCCATGTAGATTCAGCGCACAGTGCAACCCCTCCTGCTACCCCAAGGGCAAAAACTATCGAAGAGAAGGAGATGTCTCAGACTCCTACGCCACCAACTTGGCAGTATCGCAAGGGTGCAAGTGTTGCATCTGTGGAATCTGCCGTAACCCCGCAGGCTCACACCGGACTAAGCACTCCCCCGAGCACTACCAAAAAGGGACAGGTGGCTGTGGATCCTCAGCTTGTTAGTGAAATTGATGCAGTCGCCAAGAAGTTAGACAACGAGCTGAAGATTCAGAGCAAGGAGGGAGAGGGCAAGGCAGAGGTCACGGAAAAGAATGGTGGGAAACGTAAGACAAAAGAGGAGATGATCCAGAAGGCTATGGCCTCCAATGGGGACACTGCAGCTACCGACCAAGCTACTGGATTGAATCCAAAACCCCTACTCCCCGAACATTTCTGGAGCACCCCAATCTTTAGCCAGGAACACATCACATAAATTGAAAGTTTATTTCTTCGTGAAATCCTTATATATCCCGGCATTCAAACAACCTGAACATTTTAACCCCTGGGCTTGTCCTATGACTTAGCTCCACCAGACCTGAACAGACACTGGGAAAACCACTAAACCCTAAACCTAAGCCCTAAACCTAAACCCCAAGCCCGATTCAAGGCTTCCAGCTCCTCCTTCGCCAGCATGGTCGCCGGAATGTGTGCAACCTCGGCAAAGAGATGCAGTAAGACAACAAGTGGAGCCCCCCAAAAAAAGGCAAAAGCCTCGAAGCCCCAGCCGGAGCAGCCAGAGGAAGAGTACGAAGAGGAGGGGATTGCGCATGGATCCGAGGAGGCGGACCAGGAGGAGGAAGACAAAGCCGAGAACCCGAAGGCCACAGCGAGCCCGAAGGCAAAAGCGAAGGCCAAAGCGAACCCAAAGGCCAAAGCGGACCCCAAGGCCAAGGCGAACCCAAAGGCCAAAGCTAAGCCAAGCGCGCTTAAGACCGAGTGGGCCAAGTTTTTGGCTGAGCACATGAAAGAGCACAAGGGCGAGAAGCCAGTGAGTGCACTCATGAAGGATGCTGCCGAGAAGTGCCTCGCCCACTTTTTTTTAAGAAAAGTATTCCATTGAAATCAGCCTTATCCAAGTTGCCTCAGAGTAATTCGGGTCTAGGGATTGGAGGTCAGGTTGGGATGGCCCTCATGTTGTAGCTTTAACGAGCTCCATGTTTTCGGTTTGATTACCTGAGGTGGAAGACCCACCCACTTCGTGTGGAGGCGATGCGCGGGTTGTCTATGTCGCAGCTCAAGAAGCGACGATGGGCGTAGAATGCCAAAAGCAATGATGTCACATCCTTTCATGGATGAAGTTTGGCTTTGCGAAGCTACACGAGTTTCATGGCAATGTGCTGTGTCGGAGGAACTAGGGAGTTGAAGGGGTATCAGCTCCGGACTCCAGTGCAGTGAGATCAAAAAATGACCGACATGCTTGTAAGCCCTGAACCCTAGACCCTAACCTAAAGCCCTAAACCCTGAATCGGAAAGCTTCAGGTTCTGTGTGCCACTACCTATTAGTATAAACAGAACCAGTAGGGCCCCCCCAATTCAAAAAAATGAATCCTATCATCGTGCGCTAGCAAAGGGCTCAGCAAGCCTGGCATAATATTGACAAGGATTCTCAGACCAATTTGACCTGACCCCAACCCCCAACCCTAAACCCTGAACCACCTTGCAGGCATCATGAAGGAGCCGAGCAACTTGCAATGCGTTTGGGATTCCGACCTCAACGAAGTCGTCCTGGAGATCACAGAGAATAATTCGAGGCGATTGAAGGATGCCCCAGTCAGTTCACTGCGGAGCCTAGATTGAAATAGGCTTTAGGGCTTTTAGGGTAGAGGGTAGGGTTTAGTGCGAGGGTAGAATTTAGGTCTAGAGTGTCGAATATAGCCTTTAGGGTTTTCTCGATTTGGGTGGATGCCAAATACGGGCGGTAGTTGCCCAAAACCCGTGCTGAGCCTTGACTGCTCATCCTGTGAAACTAAGGGCTTTGTTGATTGAGATGGAAACGAATGGAGTTGTGGATGTTACCCTGAACAGCCACAGCCTCGACCGGTCAGGCTGGGAAGTGAATGCTGATTCCAAATTACATATTGTACAAACCAATTCAGTTCAATGCAGGTGTTGATAGCTTCACGATTGCCCCCGACCCGCAGCAAATCCCCCTTGTCTTTAAGTACACGCAGAAGACGGGCACAGATGCGAAGTTCACAACCATGGCCTCCTACTTTACCAATGCTTCCCTGCTGGCATCCATTCATCTTCGTTTGGTGTGGCGTGTCAGCTTCCAAGCAGACGAGCAGGACATTATGGAAGTAACTTCTAAATACCCTAGACCCTAAACCCCATAAACCTTAAACACTAGACCCTAAACCCCTAAATCCCCTTAATTCCTAAATCTCTCCTAAACCCTGAACCCTACATAAATCTGGCTTCCACATCAGGAGATCTCACCAAAGAAACCGCTATGGTTCCTGAAGCGAAGTCTGGATTTGACCAAAGGTCAAGCCATTAGGATTATCTGATTTCAAGTGCACAAGGATGCTTATGGCGAGCATGCACTGCAGCCGCAATAATTCCCAGATGGAACCTGAATAAACCCTTAATTGAGCTCTAGAGCTGCATTTTGAGTGCTCGGTCCTTCGCCAGCATCCCGAGATCGGAAGCTGCAGCTGCGGCTGCTGGAGCTTGCTGGGGCGAGGGAAAGATATCAGGGGCCTTTAGCGTTTTTCGGGATAAGGGCTTCAGTAGAAGTTTGTTAAGTTTTCGTTTATAGTCCCAGTTAGTAGATAGAATACAGCTTTGGACAATTTGGACATATTATAGTAAGATCCCCATATACCCCATATCTACTTAAGGGAGACTGTAGGGTGCCTGCTAGAGGACTGTAAAGTTCTTGTTTAGGGCTTAGGGCGCAGATAGGGTTAGGGTTTGGGGTTTGGGGTTCAGGATAAGGTTCCGAAACTTTTGTCCCAAGTAAAACATAGCGGCTGGGAGGTTCGAGGTCCATAAGAAAGATTGCAAAATTATACGAAGCCGAAAAGTCAAGGGTTCAGGATATTAGGGGGGAGAAGGCATTCAAGTTTTTAGGCATTGTGCTTCAGGCCTTGAACGGGCTTGAATCCCCGAAATTTTACTGGCATTATATTGGGTTTAGGGTTCAGATTAGGGGGTGTGAGGATTTCAAATCAAGGCTGTGTAATCCCTTTACACCTTTTACCCTGTGGTAGTCCATTATCATGAATTTTCTATTCAGGCCCATGCCCCTGAACCCCAACTACTACAAGCCTGAGGTTTCGCGGACTCCCAGCACTGAACCCCATATTTACCGGACCTTTATTATTACCGAAAAAGTATTCAGCTATTCAACCCCCCCCTCCCCCTAAGCCCTGAACAAACTGCACACCGAAAACTAAATCCCAAAACCAGTCTAAAATCTTAGCTTGAAACATGGCCCCTGTGCAAAGATGACACAATTGCTATTTTTTTCCATATAGGCTCAGGCAAACTGAAGAATGACCCTTAAATTGTTGTGACTTTCATATGTCATCTAGGCGCAAGCACACAGAGAAGAATGATAATTGAATTGTTGTGACTTTTTTGCCATCTAGGCTCAGACACGAGGACACACCCTCAAGAATGAGAATTGAATTGTTGTGACTTTTGTCATCTAGGCTCAGCCACGAGGACACACAGAAGAATGATAATTGAATTGTTGTGACTTTTTTGCCATCTAGGCTCAGAAACGAGGACACACCCTGAAGAATGAGAATTGAATTGTTGTGACTTTTGTCATCTAGGCTCAGCGAGAAACTCTCAAGAATGAGAAATGCAGAGCCTCAGATCCAAAAGCT
>CAJNIZ010006204.1:0-18046 GCA_905231905.1 Symbiodinium pilosum
TGTGGGGTTAGCCTATGCTTGCTAGGAGGACCCATGCTGTCTCATTTTCAAAGAAGTGCAGTTGGTAAGCCGGGGGCGGCTACTGCTACTAGTGGCTCAAGCATAATTAACGCCAGGATACGCCAGGTCATTCTGCATGTCGCATGTGGCGTGTTGGAAAGTTGTGCCAGTGCCAGCATTTCATGAAACTGCATGTCCTGAGTGCCCTTGCTTCTCCATTCTAAACGTTGCATATTAGGGTGAAGAAATATTTCGCCTGCCAGCATGTCGTCTAAATTATACTGTTCTTTCGCGCCAAAATGAATGCAGAAGCAAAAGCAGCAGCAAGAGCCGCAGCAGCTGTGCATGTGGGTCGCATGCATGTGGGTCGCATTCATGTGATTTGTTTAGTTGCGCTCCAGTTGCTTCAGTGATTCAGGCCTGGTGCAGGCCGTATCAGTGTCTGTCAAACGGCCAGCAGCTACGCGTTCGCTTGGCGCTGCAGCTGAGGCAGTGTTTTGCTGTAAGGCATTTGAGAATCCTGGATTAAGGGTTGGGTCTGGTTGCAACGGGCACAAAGTCGTAACGGCAAGCTGAAGCCTTCGGATGCGTCATTTCTGCTCCTTTCACAGCCGAGAAAGCAGTTCCTTCGCGAAAACACGAATCATTGTTACGGATTCCAGGAGGCAGCGCAGCAAGGGTGATATTCTTGAAGGCTGTCGTGTGAGGGCCGGCGCTCGAGCATGCCACCACCTTGAACGACCCGACCACTGCTTCATGGGAACGGGGCATAAAAGCATGTTATCGCGAAGTAGATACTGAGTCTATGATGGATCTTTGCACTGATTCACTTCCCCCACAACCCCCTGCGCACCCGGAAGTCACAAAGCCCCATAGCACAGACGAGTTGGATAGGAGCAATGCCGTGATCGATGACTTCGGCTCCGGTGTCGACGTCCAGGATCCTTCAGGCTATTCGGTATCAGATATGGTCCAGAAAGATTAGGACAGGAAAGCACTCAGTTCATACCTCTAGACCAGTCCAGTTCTTAGTGCGGAAGATGCGAGCTCGTGTTTCGTAAAATGCCTGGTCTTTGTTCCTTTAGGTATGGGGGTCTGGGGGTTGGGTGTGATTGGGGCTTAGCTGGTCATAGTGGCCAAACAGACAAACTTTGGACCTCTGACATGAAGGGGCCTTTAAAAGATGTGTAAGATGAATTCGAAAGCATGCTCAATTCTGTTTGTCAGGGCGGTATGTGAGTGTCGTGGCTTGGGAGATTCGGTAGTTTTTGGTCGGTTCCAAGCTGCGATAGTAAAGGCTGCCTGCAGGCTTTGAGGAAACCATCGAATTACACGCATGGCATTCTCCTGTTTTGCGCACTTCAGTTACAGGACAGTACTTTTTGCGCACTCAATATGATTCAACTCCTCGAGGAGATCCACTCCATGGCCAACGCCATAGGCAAGTGGATAAGAAAGTCGAATCTGCGGAGGGCTCGCAGGCTGCAGACATGGAAATCTTTTTTGTGGCAGCTTTTCTTTGTTTAAACTTGTTCTGTCCTCTCTGCAGACCGTAGACCGTTTGGCGAACTGAGCTATATAGTTCAAGGTACCCCGACAATTGACTTGTGTAGGCGATCAAAATCAGAGGTGCTGATCGGCACGCATTCCCCATCTGCGATCGCTTTTTTTCAGAGCGACTTTGCTACCTGTCTGGTTTAGTTAGCTCGCTCCAGGCTCCAGCTTGAGATTTACAGGCCCTCCGTTTGAAGTGCAAGGTTTTGGTTTCCATCCTGGCATTTGGGATGAGGTGCTGCCGTGCTTGAGTTTCAAGATTGATTGTCCTTCTCATTTCAATCCTGGCTCACATCCTTTTCCCATCAGTCCAATGGTCTTATGAGTGCTGAGTGCTGAGGTCATCCAAAGTAATTGTTCGGTGTCATGGAATCCGAACCCACCATCGGCACGACAGGCCCGTTGTTGTGGCGATTTGTTCCGCTCGATGCGCAGAGCCTCCATCGGACATGCTTCCTTCCTAAGGTTCTCACAGTCCTCAGTGACAGATGTTGCAAGTTGGCTCGCAGGTGAAGGTGCGGCTGACAGCTGGCTACATGGGGACCCTCGACGACACATGAGTTCTGACTTGGCTCACGGCCTTGTGATGGACGGCCTTTGAGGTGTTCTTTCTGCTTGTGGTGCCACTGCTGATGCTTCTGTTTCCCGTGAATGTTGCGAAGAGGCCTTTGATATTGTTGGGTGTATACCACCGCGTTGAGTTTGGTGTAGAGTTTGGTGTAGAACATTGCGAGCAATACAGCAGCTACAACCCAGGGAGATGATATCTTTTGACTGTCGGCTTGAAGTGGTGCCATGGCGTTCTCCTTAAGCATGCTTTGAAGGCTAAGGCGGCTAAGATGGGTTCTGAGCCCCAAGGCCCAACTCATGGAAAGCCCCATGAAGGCCCAATTCAGGGCTTCGTGGCTATCTTGATGGGTTGGGATGCATCAGGATCATCCAGGCACAACACAGAAACTGGGGATTCCACATTCTTCAGCCGGACAATCCCCTAAGTCCCTAACTGTTCCAATCAGCTGTTCCGCGGGCTTTGTCACAAGCGTTTTACCGTGCCAAGGCCGGAGTTCGCGAAGGAGGGCGACCCTGCAGGCAGGGCTGACGTGCTCCCCCTCGTTTCTATTTCAACTCCTTCTTTGAACAGGAGTAGAATGCTTCCCCAACTATGCCCTGGAAGCACCTATTTCTTTGTGGCATGTTGGGGACCGGAGTCGGGCTGTTGAGACCGAACGGCGCGGAAAAACTAGCGTCCGGAGGTACAGAAAGGTTTCTCAACCAAAGGAGTTCTTTTTTGGCCTGCATGGCACGGTCCCATTTTCCGGAGGCAAGAGCAGTAGCATGAATCGTGATGACAATCTTTCACCTTACAACGGTAGTTGTGGGCTTTCGAGGTGCTTGTAGCAACAGCTGAGGCGCGCACAGGAGATGGGCGTGCGAAATCGCCTTGCAAACACAATTTCTTTAAGGGTCAGGGCACAGTCAAGATGCGACTCCGTTTGAACAACCCTCTTTTGTCATTCGAGAGCGGATCTTCCAAGCCCCGCGCGGCAGCAAGGTTGGTTTCAAATCAACAGACCCCTAGCTCTTCAGCTTGTTATCAATTTCAGCAGTGGTGATGGCAGCCTTCCTGAAGCGGATTCCCAGACTGTTGGAGTTCCTCCCCTGCTTGATGCCCTCTTCTCCCTGTCATGAGCAATCCGCAAGCTCTCCCCTCAAAATATTCTACTGAAACACTGAAGCTCCTCTTTGAGAGAGAGCCCCAGTTTGGAGGCCCTGGGCATGGCTACGAATGCGCAGATGCTGCGACGGTGTGGCCCCGGGCCTTGCGCGTTCGGCGCGAGGCGCTTTGGGGCAGCCAGGGTTACAACATAGGCTTACTTTAAGCCTTTAAGCACAAGTGGCTAACCTCTGTCGTTCTGTGTACTGCGGCTGGTGCAGGTCCCATTCCTTCCATATGCGCATTATTTCCCAGTTACTCCTAGTTCTACAACAGCAGCAACGCAACAGGACCATCATCAAGTTTTGTTGCATAAGTGGCGACCTGTTGCCACGTCATTTCCACTTGCTTCAGAATGTAGACATTGCAACAGCTTGTTGATACCAGGCTGCATGAGGCTTCGTCCCCCTAAACCCTGACCTCGATCCTCGCAGGTTCTCAGTAAGGCGGAAACGTGGTGCTTCTCAAAGAAGAGGCGAAGACAAAACGATAAAAAGCCGTCCAACGCATCTCTCAGCACCGGCACTTCAGGCTTGTTTTGTCCCTGAAGGCCCTCTCTCATAGAATCACAGTTATATCTTCGCCAGCATAGTTGGTATCCGCCCTGCAACCTCATGCCTCTTGTTTCATCTCACCACCATCACCACCAGTGCTGCCAGTGCAGCTCAAACTACTCCTAGGACTCGTGTTGCTCCTCACACTATTGCCTAACTCCTCTCCTCCAATAATTGCTTTTTCTGCAAGGCCAAATCCATTGATGTGCAGCGCGACGCGACACTCAGCTGAGAGAAATGTGAGCTTCTCAAAAAAGGTATGTGGGATATGACTCCGGCACGGTATTCAGGCACACTCCCACATGTACCACCCCCAACGCACGTAGCAGGCTAAGTCTGATAGGGATGCGCAAGGATGCACCAACGATATTCAGAAAGTTGCCAATGATACTCAGCGTGAGATTCTGAGTATTCCTCAGGTCCTGAAGGCGCTTGCAATCCAAAGCCCGAGGGGCTGGGATACCCGGTTCTGAGACAGAACCCTTCAAAGGGACGCTAAAGTGAGATGTTGGAGACTAGAGGGCGATGGAAGAGATCGGACGGTCGAGATCACTTTGACATGTTCACATGTTTACTGTCATATGTCCGCCTAATGGTTTGCATGGGGCTTATTTGTCGGAAAATGCTATGTGCTTTCAAGGGGCACTGCATCCAAGCTGAGTTATGTCTAGAGGTTTTGTATGCAAAGACTGAATGCACAGGAGATCATGACAACCTGAAGCACCTAGTGCGGCTTCCATCCACCAAATGAGCTCAACCAGAGAAATTATGCTCAACTGTCAAACGTTGAGCTGTCAGTCTCCCTATGTATATATATATATGTGTATATATGTATATATGTATGTATGCACACATTTTTCTGGTGCGGTATTGCCTTAAGATGCATCGGGTCGCCGCACTTGCGACTTTCGTGATGCAGCGTTTCGAAACGCAAGCTTTACAATGGAGGATGTTTACGGCCTCCGTCATTGCGCGTATCTCATGGGACGTCTAACACGTCCCCATGCGGGTCTTGGCGACACTTGTTGTTTTTAGGGCCCAGGGTCTCCAACGGAAGTCCTTGACGCCATAGGCGCACTCTGGATGCAGCTGCGGCTTTCGAGTTCCCCTTTGAGGCGCATCCCCAATGTAGGTGCAGTCTAGCCGCCTAGCCGAAGGCTTGGGCAGCCGAAGGCAAGAAACGAGCCTCCATTCGGCATGCGCTGCAGAAGTTTCATAACAGGGGCTTAAGGATCAAGGCTGGAGCATTGTGTGCTGTAGAAGCGCTTGAAAACCTTAACAGCTTGTTTCTTTGCCGAAAAGCTTACATTGTATATGAAGCAGTAATTTCCCTGAAGGGCAAGGCGGAATGCCTCATCCCGGTCTTGCCCGAAAAGAACCTGTGGACCCTATCGCATCTTGGACTACACAGAGGGCTTCACCATGGATGGCAGAGATTCCTGTGTGGAAGTTTTCAACAATACACCAAAACGATCCTAATAGACCCCTCCACATTGTAATCTCTCTGCAACTGCAGGGTTTTAAAGTTAAGTTGCATAGGGGCTCAGAGACTGCCTTGGATATCCTTTATAGGAAGTGCAAGCGCATAATTGGGTACGTCCACAAAACGGGACTTTGCGGAGGGACACAGCTAACTTCGGAACCCTCCCACGTTAGATTTTCCAACAGGGCCCGGAGCATTAACGGGGTTTACGTGGGGTTTTTGGCGAAGACCCATTTCTATATCGCCAGATCCTGTCGGAGGGCGAGAGGGGCCAAACGTGCCGCTGCCATCACGCATTCCGGCTTCGGCCTCCATGTTACCAGAGCATCCATGCCCAAACCATGATAACCTTTGTATTCCACTGCCCGAGCCATAATAGTGGTCATGTTCGAATGCATGCGAAAACCAGTGCATCCATGCCCAAAGCAGTGGTGCTAACAATGCCAGCGCAACGTTCCGATTTTTTGCGAATCTCTATAGATTGAAAACCAATGACTACACTCAGAATTCAACGCAATCTGCACCATGCGTCGGTCCTGCACCTCAAGGCAAATGTGCGATGCCACGTGCTAGTTGCATAAGGTCCCGTGTTAATCGGTGCTTGGGCTTTCAACAGTGCCGTGACAATTCTACAATGGTCTTCAAATGCTTGAATTCCAGTCGATTCGTTTGTCTGCGAAACACAGCTTCTACAGCACAAGATTCCACAAACATGGTTCAAATGATATGGCTGAAATAGCATGCTCCCAGCAAAGCAGAATAAATAGTCGCGTATGTTCTTGCTGATCTGCAAAAAGCGCTGAGCGGTTGTTGAGCACTTCCTCAGAGGTCCATGGAGTTGAAGCACTTTTGCTTTCCAGATTCATTCCTCTAGGCAAGCAGAACCCAATCAGCATCAAGGCGGCGTCATAACCTCGATGCTGCTGCTCATCAGAGGGTGAAATCAATCCCAACACCGTTGCCCACTAAAATGCTGATGAGACGTTACCAAACCAGGTGCAGTCAGACCATCACTCCTAATTAGCAAGCTCCTTGAAGGTCCGTTTGAGCAATGACTAGTCGTTGTGGCGTCTTCAATGCACCCATGGCACTCTTGTCATCAACGCGCGATGGTCAATGCATTGGTTCCAAGCTGTCACCGGAAAGCTCAAACAACAGCACCGTTGACGGAATTTGCTCTCCAGCAAATCGCAGAAAACATAAGAGGTTGCCAAAAGGTTGGTCTTGGGATTCGGGAATACAATGGTCATACGTTTGTCGATCCGATGTTTAAAGCATGGCCGCATGAACTGTAAAGGCCAAGTTCCCGGTTCACATATTATGGTCGCACCACGTCCGTGTCAGCTTTGCTAGCTGATTTGACGGCAGCTTAGCCATGTTTCCATACATATTGTCCTCTAGCTGAGGCATGTAGCTGCTAAGTCTTCTTGATGGTACGGGGCGTGTGTAAACTTGATCAGTTGCCAGGTTGAGCCAGTGGCACAAACTTCTCTCACTTGTGTGTTTTGTGCGTTTGGTTGTCCTTGGTATTGTTAATTTTCTTCACAGTGATAAGCAAGTATCCCGAGTATACCTCCGCATTTAGATCCATTTGTATTTTCTTTTGTGATTATGACTATCATTTCCTTGCATGTCCTTGCCCCGCAGAAACAAAACATTCTGGTGCTAGATGATGACGACTTCAGTTGTCATCCTTCACATTCTTGGTATGTGTAGTTGGATTCAGAGCGTTCAAACGAATCCAAGCCCTGAGGTGGGACATTGGGCTCGTCATTGGGCCATCGGGCACTGGCAAGACCACTACCATCCGGAAACTTTGCGAGGCTCACTTGCTGGGATTCTGTGTGTAGGGTCCTGCAGATGAGAGGGAGATTTTTGGGGCATTAGCATTGGGTTTGTGTCTCGGTGCGGCAAGTTTTAGGAAACTCCGGTGTAACCATCAGCTTCTGGGCATTCTTGCCGACATTGCACATAGCAGAACCGGGAAAGGTTTTGGTGTGGCCATTACGAAGACCAAGTGTGGCTTGTTTTTGTGGCCCTGCCTGTTCAACAGTACGCGCAGAACAAATTTCGCAAATCCACGCTGTAACCCTATTGGTGGAAGAAATTAGGGTGTCTATCAGGGTGTGAGCAGGTGCGTGGTCCAAGATTGCCGTCGTTATAGATTTGCAGGCTTGGCCATCCAGAAGTTGTGATCCGTGAAATTACGCAGAATTGGAAGCACGTTTGGGACTTAGCAGAACCTGTGCCAAGTGCTTCTTGAGGATGTTAAGAAGCCCGCAGTCCACGTTTTTAGGCAATGTCATGCGATGGATAGCTTGCATCTTGAGTCCTGCAGAGCTTGCAAGATCCTTGCACCAGACGATTTTTCCGAATCTTCAGCTTTGTCGATGTGCAAAGCCGAAGCCAGACTCAGCAGCTTGCAATCCACAGCTTTCCAGAGGCTTTTTCCATGTCCTACAAGAATCCTTTGCAGAGGCGATTCTGTGCCGAAAGGACCCGAGGCCCAGGAAGGGTCGTTGCTTCAAACCGCCGAAGTCCCAACCCTCCAGAGTTTTCCAGCAATCAAACCAAAAGCCCGAGCCCCCAAGAAAAGGCACGGCAACTCGGCATCCAGAATGCTGACGACTTGCAGCCAGATCCCATGCAGACTGCGTGGCATCTTGGGAGACTCGGATGTTTGAGCAGGAGTAGCCAGCCGACCCAAGCCAAACATCCGTTCCCACAAAGCGCTTGCTAAGCAGGGATTTGAATTCATCAGGGGTTTCCCGTAATGGGCTGCAAACGATCTTGGCAGCGGCCGCTATTTACTGGTAGCTTAGACTAAAACCTTATAGTGCAAGCACACTTTCTGGTACAGGGCAGCGTGTATGCAACCCTCAGGCCCTCTTCGCAGTACCCTTAAACCCTGCGGCAGCAATGGCTAGAGATTGTGAGGAAGGCTCTCAGAGACTCGGACAATGAGCTGGAGGAAGCACTTCAGGCCTGCGGTCCCAAGTTTTGCCGGGCTTGTTTTCTGGTTGTACACGCAGGATGTTTCCGGGGTTGTTGTGTCATATTGGTGACAGAGGTCCCATGGTTTTGAGGTCTCAATGGACCAGCGCTACTTTGAGAGACGGTCTCAGGGATCAGAGTGGTCGGGTCCGGGTGTTAGGAAGTGGTTTGTCTTCAAGACAGTAGGGTGGAACGCGTCTGTGTACACCTGTACCCGCGGTTTGTTCGATTCATGCATGGAACGGTTGTTTCTTGACGCCAGGGTAGGTGCCATCTGGAAGCTAGCAAGTTATGGTCAAATGTGCGCGCCAACTGATGTGCAAGTAAGCTTCCCAAAAACTCACGGCAAATTGACCAAGGCAGCCCAAGTGCCGGAAGCGGCGTGGCACAGGCGATTCTCCTCGTTGTCGCGGAGCGAGGTCTGCAGGGATTTCGAATTCGGGCTGGAAGGTTCGAGCATTTGTGACGAAGAACCGACCTCCCACAACTGGCACAGGCATGGCGAGTGCGCATTATGCTCAGCCGCTCAGCAGCACAGGGACCCCACAGCCAGCAAGATTTTTTGACCAATTGGAATGGGGATTCAAGCCATGACCCTGTGTGAAGTTGAAGTTATTCTCAGGTCTTCTGAAGTGTCGCAATGCCGAAGGCCAGCTGTTGGAAGCTTGCCTGCAAATAGGGTTTGTGACGGCATTCTCTTTAGACACTGCGTCTTGCAGCAAGCCAATGTCATTAATCCGGCTTTCAAGATTTGCCGGCTGGATGCCGCAAATCTGTGGACATGTTGAGGCCATGGCTCCAAGCTTTCTATTGAGATCTGCGCGTACATAAAAAGAGGCATGCAAAGCTGCCAGGTTTTTTCCTTCAATAAGCTTGTAACCTAGGCACCGCACCCTCGTTCAAAAAAAACGCCAGTGTGTCCATCTTTGCCGGACTGAGTGGTTCAGGTCGTGGATGAGTTCACCACGCAGCTGGACAGAGCGCACGCTACCAACCTGCAAAAAGGGGTACCATCCAGAACCGATTCCGTGGGGGTGCCCGTTTCTAGAGCAGTAATCTTTGTGGGCATCCATGCTAAAGTCAGCTTGGTCAAAGCGAAGAATATTTATTGCCATAACAAGCAAGGGTTGAGGGTTTATGGCGTGTAAAATGCTAGGTACAACCAGGTTATCACCAACTCTAGGTACTATTGGAGATTACGCCAATGTTTCGTAATTTGCCTGCCTGGGCCTGTGAAGGGCATGTCGGACTCAGCCTCCCAAACCGCGACTCGCTTGTGGTAAAAATGTCTGTGAGCACGTCTATTTGTTGATGCGTTGTGTTGAGGAGTGAAGCTACAAGGGCTCATCACTGGAGGCTGCGCAGTTTAAGATCAAGAGGTTTGCCACAAAGGCACTTGCACTCGACTTGTCCGTCCCAGCATGAAAGCCTGTTGCTCCAGGGAATCCTCTGTCCCGACAACTCACAAGTCTCGAAACCCCTATGAATCCAGGAAAGCCTTAATCCAGATTCCGCACACTCTGCAGCTCAAATTCTCAAGGCAACGCGCCTCTGCCACTCTCTGGCTCGATATATTCGAGCGAACCACCTGCGCGCTGCCACTCGATACATTTAGAGCCGAAGAAGATTTTCCAAACATGTTTTGGACTTTTGGATGGTCAAGTGCTGGCAAGGAGGCTGTGTGCTCGTCAGATGTTGGCATCCTACCACCCTCCCCAGGTCTTAGCGCAACAGTTGCACAACAGACGGATGGTCAAGGTTGCCCAGTTGAGATCAGCACAGCTTTCCTAAATGAGGTCTTTGCCACCGTTCACACAGACGTAGCGCCGCTTTTGTGATGCCCGGCTGCAGGGACCAGAGCCCGGCACTTGCATATCTTCGTCGGATCCTTGCTGTCCGTATGCAGAGCTCCACATTCAAAGCGGGTCTATCGCTCCTTTCTTACCTTCTCTTGAATCTCTCCCTCTCCTTGTCAATGTCTGTGCATGTTTTGCATTTATGGAGACCTTGGGTTGCTTTCAAGCTCAGAAAGGGAGCTCTCGGGATTGTGACTCCCTTCGAGGCCAGCAAGCTAGTGATCCTTCCTGGGTTTGTCTCTTGTCCTCCAGTTTAGCACTGAAGATGTCCAGACGAATGAGCAGCGAGCATCTGTGAGCCTAGGGCCTAGCCGCTGAACTCCAGAACCCCCATTAGATTTCAGCCACAAAACCTTCCGCTGCTGCAACGCAGCTGTGCTTATCCCCTAGTCTCAGGTCCAGAGTGGGTCTTCGACACTGGCAACGCAGAGTTTGCTTCCAACTTAGGAGGCTGATGCGGGAAATATGGGAGTCTTCTGGGAGGTTAAGCACTTTGACATTGTTGGATCAGATAGGGGGCCGGCCACTCTTGAATTCACCGAGTCTCGCATTTGGGAAATGAAGCTCCGTCCAGGCTGGAATTCATGCGTAGAGACCCTTCTTTCTTCGATGCCGTGCCTGACCCCTTTAAAAGGCCGCGACTTCTTCTCTCCTAGCCTGCTGTGCCATCAACTGCGCGAAGGTGCGGACTGGGACAAGCTGGAGACTCCCAATCCGCACGTGGAGAGTCTTGAATCTGGGTCGAATCTCAGGGATAGCTTAAATTCGTACATAAACGGATTGAATCCCAATTTGCTCACCTGATAGATCCCTGCAGTGTGCCCCGGAAAGTGAGAACTTGAAGATGGCCCACTTAGGGTCCTAGAGCCTGCCTGTTCTTTTGTTACCAGTGCTTGAAGGGAGAGTAGACTATTTTCATATCCTCCCCTACAATGGCACCCATGTTCGCTTCCTTCCTCCCCTTCAGCACCAGTTAGTCTCAGGATTGGAAAGTCCCAGAGCTCAACCTGGAGGCAGCCTTGGGCATTCCTTTGTCAAAGGGGACGGAGCCAAAACCCCAAAGCCTTGTACCTGCTACCGCATCCCTTATGGCCTCATTGTTCAGGTCCTTGCAGAGATCGTGCTTTCAAGCCCTCTAGCGTTGATTCCTGAGTCCACGGGATTCCAAAGCGGACGGTTCGAAGAAGATGAAGTGGATTACTTGCAGAGGGTTTCTCAGGTGATACGGAAAGGCCCTTGCACCACTTTTCGTATGTTGTAACTCAACGATGCTTCAGACTTCGATTTAACTGAATAGGGGCCTGGTGTTGTACGGTGGATCAGACCTCATTGGGCGGTCCTCAAGTCTCTTGGACGCTCACATGTGCATACACTATACAAATCACGCGCCCAAAATTCAGGACGGCCGACCTCCCTTGCAGGTCCACCTGGTGGAGCCCAAATCAGTGCAGGCGGTTTGGAAAAGAAACTTCAAGGACAGCTCCAAACTGCAGATGCAGCCCTGCTGAAATCAATTCTAGCGAGTCTTAAAGAAGATGGCGGTCAAGTTTCCCCCCGTGAAGGACCATCACTACCTACATGGCGCCCTCAGTGGCTTGTCGAGCGGGGTCTTTGTCGCCTTGCATGAAGGCGCTTGCTGTGTTGTGATACTTGTTCTTCTTGAAGCGGTGTGTGGCGTGTATCACCATCATGGACAATAAGACCATTGTACAATGGGTAAGGACGCAGTTTTCCTTGTATGCTTCGCCTAGTCCTGGCCAATCAACTATCCCTGCACTTTGCTGGCCAAACTACCCATTATTTGAAGAGGGCGTTTTGTAGAGGAGTCACTGAAACACTTCGTCTTAGCCGTTGCTTTGGACGACGAGGGTCGTACTTTTGAGGAATTCAAGATCCAGGCACAAGTGGCAAATAGCCGCCTTCTTTGATGGCTGTCTGATCTGAAAGCACTTTTTTCCTTCCGTTCCGTGTTAATTAAAGAAGAATCTGGCAACATTATATTCGTTTGCTAGGTTGGGAAATGTTGCCAGCTCAACTGACTCTTCAGGGGGTTATTCTACCATAGTTTTTTACATCGATGTAAAAAACTATTGTATGATAATTCTGAACAACTTGATGAGTTTGGTTCTCTTTCTGCTCGTTTTGACCAGCGTTTTGCGCTTGCGGCATCCAGCCAACTTCGGAAGCTTCTGAAGAAGTCCGGGTTCCTTGTGTTGGGGTTTTTGTTGTGATGAGTATCGTACTGTCGCAGTGTAAGCAGAGCTTTTTCTCCAACGTTACTCATATTTAATGACCATGTACTCTTGAGGAGTGGGCATTCAGACTCCTGGGTTGGCAAAACCCTGATGTTTTGGGGAAAATCGTAGCCCCATTCCTTGCACTTGGGACGACCTTTTACCCCAAGCATAGCTAGCAGGCCTTGCACGGCTTCATGTTCTCAGGTAATGTGGTAGTCATGAAAGATAATCCTCCTCTTTGTATCCTAAACTGAAAGCCGTAAACCTACACTCTGAGGGTTATGGCAATGCGATCAACTTTCCTCTGCCTTGGCACGCTGATATCGGAGAAGTTTGCAATGTGTAACCGCCAGGTCACAAGACATTTCGGGAGTCGGACAAGCACATGTTAAAGGAGAATGCGTAGGTCACACTAGCGTTTGGTACTTAGGCTTCAGAACTCGGGACAACACTTGACCTGCAGGTCGAAGGCACTTAGTGTCCGGAATCAATGGAGGGTCGTAAGGCAGAGCTTAGGCTCTCAAAACCAGGTTTACTAGGTGTGAGGTTTGGGCCCCTGAGTGCTTCACCATCACAGCTGCTACGAGTCAGCCTATGTATGGGAGCCTTCTCCTTTCAGGTGCTCCAGCAGCGTTTCACGCGTCCTGCATGCAGCCCGGGAGGACTCCCGTTGCACGTGCGGGTGGGGCCTGGTGGCATAACTGCAAGTTGTTGGGAAGAAAAAGAGGCTGACTAGTTTGACGAATCTCAAGAGCGTAGCAGAGTAGTTCCGCTCATGCAGAGCAGGACCGCTGATTTGTTGATGTGGGGCCTCAATTCGCTGAGCCACTAGCACTGGCATCCCACTAATATCGTGTCCCATGCGGCTGCTATACTTGCTGAGGCGCGTGCAGTATTCACTATGATAACAGGGCACCGCCGCCTCCCGAATATTTCTGCGGACAGATAGAATTCGGATCATCTTGCTAGTATAGAATGACCCCTCAATATTCAAGCCTAGTCTGGGATAGGTGACACATGATCAAGAGGTACCCATGATCTTGCGGTCTCTATGGCTGACCTACACAGACATGTCTCCCTACTGTTCTTGATGCTAAGTAAGTTCCAAACTTGATAAGATTCCATCCATATCCAGGATGGGGGAGTCTTGCACTTGGGGGAAAGTTTGTTTCCTTGTCAGGGAACAGGATGAAGGGCGCATTTGCCCATTGTATTGTCAATGCAGGACCATCATCATGGTTACAATGTTAGTTCTGTTTTTCCCGTCCTGTATTGGATTGTTGTTGCAAACGGTCTTCTCCTCTTGCTGCAGAATTTCGTGCTTCGTCTTGGAAACATGGAATGTCCTCTTTTCTTGTGGTGCTTCCTTGAAGGCGCTACATGTTGAGGCATCAAGGTCTACGGACCGCCAGAAGAACGGGTTTCCCAGTGGGTGGACAGCCTCAACTCCAGGACGACATATACCCGCGAACACCGGCTGGTTGTGAGACCGGAATTCCAAGGCCGTGTGTGGTCTGTAGCTTCCAGTGGTTTGGGGCTTGGGAATTCTTAGGGGTTACTTCAAGCAGATAGGATTTTGACCACATTCCATGTACATTTTGCGGATTCTATCTGCTTCAGGAAAACTTTGACGAGTTTGTCAGATATATAGCTGTGTTCGTGTACAAGGTACCCTCATGAAGGTCTTGTCAAAGATATTTGTGACTGTACACATGCAGCTATCCAGACTTTGCTCAGGGTTCCTGATTCTCTAGCCAGCCTAGTCTGCTCTTCTCTGGCTCTTGAAGCTTAGGGCCTTTGGGGTTTGAGTTGAGTGGTCAGAGGGAATTTTGTATGTAGCTGAACAATTTTTGTGAACAACTGTCGATGTGTGCGGTGTTCGTGACTGATGCGGCTCAGGGCCACGAACTTAGTTTTGCATAAGTTACAGGTGCATGTCCCTTTTGTACGCGAACCTGTGGATCAAGCAACTGTAGAAGCAAGGGTTCGGGCGCGTATGGGTGTTCCTGAGACGGCATTCAGGTGGACATCTTTGGGTAGCATTAGCTGATAGCTTTTAGCTGATAGCTTTACAGGCTTAAGATTGAATTGCGGTTCGCAGCGCCTATCGTTCTTCAAGGATCTTTGAGTTCAGTATTCCCCCGAAGAATTCCTATTTTGAGAAGGTATTTGCGCTGCCGGGGACAGGCGTACTTGCGAGCGAAGTACTAGGTGCGTGCGAGTACCCGAGGTTCTCGATGTCTTGTGGCGAAGGTATCCGATAGTGATCCAGACGGATGAGAGTGTTACAGCGTGTTGCGCCAGAATGCGCCTGAAGTTCGTTGAGTTCCGCAAGTTTACTGGCCTGCGGGCCATCAATTGCTTTCAGCCTTGCCTTGCCCAGAACGGAAGCCTCAAGACTTGACCTTCTTTGCGAAAGTCACCCTTTGTCTTTGGTGATATTTGGGAGTATTTCCTTCCGAGGGAGTCCGCAAGGGACCCTTTGAGTTTCGAGTTTGGGCATCTAGGTTTCAGAACAAGCTGCAAAAAAACGGAGAGGCGACTTGGAGTAGAGACTTGGTAGTTCTCGCCCTCTTGGAGTAGTTCTCGCCCTCTTGGAGTGTAAGCATCCTCCTGTGTTTCTGGACCAGTACTTCTTGTCATCCGACATACACATGGTCACATAGAGCCATGACATAAACAGGAAGAACAGGTGGCTGGGGTGCAAGTGCTAGCATATGAATCTTTTAGTTCCATCGGGCTTCAAATATGGGTTGCTCCTTCGCGTCTTCCAAACCCGCCAAGGCGGCGTTTGCGTGTTGAATGTATTGCCTGTTTATAGTGTTTCACGAAGTTTTTTCGTTGCGACGGGAAGAGTGTTCCTATCTTCCGCTCCTGGTGCGGGACGTTAGCACTTCCTATTACGACTACCACAGCTACTACTGCTACTACAGGTGCTGCTACTACTACTACTACTACTACCATTCCAGGACTGCCGGATGACGATCAGCTAGTGGACAGCTACGTGGCAACGACTTCTCGTCGGTGCATCGAGTGCGCTAAAACCACAGTGGGAGTCATCGCTACGAGTAGCCATTCAATGACAACAGTCAACATGCAACAGACAGTACAAGGAGCTTGCTCCTTCGCTATACACAATACAGCCAGTTCTCACTAAAAGATCAGCTCAATGGGGGAAAGTTTTCTGGGCGACGGCCATGTGTAGCCAGAGCGAACACTCCACAGCGAATGACGCCACATTCCTGAACATGGACACCCATAGGCAGTCATCCAGAGCAATCCCGGTCAGTCATGAACACGGCGGCCGACATGTCAGCAGCACCCGTTTGGAGAACTTGTCCGCAAGAGAGCGGGCCCTGCGCTACACAATGTACAGGCAGTTCTGCTTAAAAGGTCCGCTCAATGGAGGCAATCTTTTTGGGCATTTCCAGCTGTAGATCCCCACATCACACCGGTGTTGCAGGGACTCATCGCATCGCGCAAATTGCCTCTTCAACCTTGTGCAGTGCAGGCCTGCATGAATCACTGGCTCACGCCGGCCATGTGTAGCAAGAGCGAACAATCCACAGCGAATGACGCCACATTCCCGAAGATGGGCACCCATTGACAATCATCCAGAGCAATCCCAGTCAGTCAGAAGCATCGTGGTCGAGCAATCCGCAATACCAGTCTTGAGAACCAGTCTGCAGTGCCTAGCCACAAGTTCGAAATCAGGAAGAGCATGTGGCCGGAGAGCAGCGCACAAGGAAACGCGTGTCCCAAGTGAGGCGCGAACGGTGCACTGTGCAACTGAGCTAGATGGGACCGCGCGCCTTTGTAGCTGTCCCTGCGCAAAGCTTCAGTCTCTGTATTGTTCAAGGCATATCTTGTAGGTGGCTTCCCGTCGACCCTGCGGATAGGCCCATAGCCCTCACACCACGCAGAGCAGGTATTGTTCTGGTCGAAATATTTGTTACTCTTACTACTCGTCCCGGACTTGGGACCGGGTCGGCTCATAATTTGTGGTCCTTGGTTGCACACACAACCCACGTAAATCTGTGACCGCCATATAACCATAGCAACTGAGCTCCGTCGGCACGAGCACTTGTTCAAGGAACAGCGGAGGCCCCTGTTTCTCATCACTTGCAGGGCAATCTGCAATGTATAACATGTGCTGATTCTCGAAGTCGGACTTACGTAAGAGCTCCAAGAGACTTGGCGCAGTTGTCTCAGCTTTCCCCTCAAGCAGGCTGGGACCATGGCATAGGCGACAATCAACAGGCCATCTAGAACTACAAGAGCCCACTGTGGACTCACTCGAGCCGTGGTGCTTGCTGCTGCTATTACTGCTGCTGTCACTACTACTATTATTATTACTATTACTAGTACTATTACTATGACTATTACTATTACTAGTACTAGTACTAGTATTAGTACTAGTACTAGTACTAGTACTACTACTACTACTACTACAACTACTACTAGTTACTGGGCGTCGCGTTCATAGTTGATCGCAAAGACTTCTGGCAAAGCTAGAGGAAGAAAGGAAACATTGGCGTGTAAAGAAGTCGTGCTCCTAGACCAGAAGCCTGAAAGAAAATCGGTGGGCCAAAAACAATGACGAATTACTTGTAGAACGACTAATTATGCTTGTGTTTAGTTGATCGTAGCGCTTTCTGCGGTGGGTTTTTTCAAAGGTTAAACTGGCATGTCGGGAGCGTTTCGCAAGTGTGTCCGGGGCCATAGTGTGAAGATGCCTCCTACTGGCTGAAAAAGGTGCTTCTAGGCATCCTTGTGGAACATGGAGGGAATTTTTTTGGCCACTTTGGATGCTCGCAAAACCGTATAGCGTCGAACATGCATGAATCATCTTGACCCATCTGAACTGTCGCAAAAACGTACAAGGTCGAACATGGACGAAAATAATTTGTGCAACATGGATCTGGATGTTCGCAGAACCGCACAGCGTCAAACATGGATGAAATTTCGTTTGGGCCAAAATGGATGGTCGCAAAAATTTACTGACTTGGCCAATACAAATGCTCGAACATGGACAAAATTATGTTGGCCAATATGGATGTTCACAAAATTGTACAGGGTTGAACATGGATGAAACTGTATCTTGGCCAATATGGATGTTCGAAAAATTGTATACGGTTGAGCATCTGCATGCCGTGGCAAGTACCTGGCATCTGCGGCTTCCTCGTGCCCTTCTCCACGGCTGCTGCAATCCACATTATGGTCATCAAATGAGGAGCGTGACCTTAGAGGCACCGAAAACAGCAGCTTGCCCCACGATGGTCTCAGAGCGTGAGGGGTACTACCATTGCAATTATTACTACTACTACGACTACTACGACGACTACTACTACGACTACTACGACGACTACTGCAACGACTACTACGATGACTACTACGACGACTACTACGACCACTGCTACGACGCCTACTACGATGCCTACTACGACGACTACTACGACGACGACGAGTACGACTACGACGACTACTACTACTACTACTACTACTAGGTAACGGTCGCGTTTATCACGGTGTCATTTTCTCCACGTCATCCTACTGAAACTGAGGTTTCGCGCGAATTTTGACTAAAGTCCGCTTGCGCTTCAACTTGCGGATCCACTTCATTATGATTGTTGGTCTGAGTTGTTCGTGCGTTT
>CAJNIZ010006205.1:0-18044 GCA_905231905.1 Symbiodinium pilosum
GATTTTGAGTGCATGTGTTTTCATGAAAGCGACACACACAACAGAAGGTCACAGTCTTACAGCATTTCATGTAGAAAGTCACGGCTTTTGCTCAATGTCGTGATCTTGATTCTGACGATGGCAGTTCCAGTACGAGCCTCAGAGTCCGGAGACCAAACCGAAGAAGACACGTTTCCGCCAGAAGCAGGATTTCCTCAGAGTCGAAGAAAATCTTGGCAAAATGGATTCGGAAGTACAACAGTGATCAACGAGATGGTCATGATGTTGCCACAACCAATAGAAGCTACAAGCAGTTGGTTGATTTTGGTGTCGTTGATGGTCTGTGTGTTGACCGCTACGCTTACTAGCTACTGGACAGTGAACACGGTGAAGGATATGCTGAAGAAGTGGCCATGTGGCGAGCCAAGTTCTACGTCGACCAACGAAAGCGACCTAGCAACAGAGATGACGGACAACAGCGACGTAGGAGCGACCGTGATGCCAAGTCCAACGACGAGTCCACCAAGAAGCCCAAGAAACCAAAGAAGAGATCAGGAAAGTGAAGCCGGTTACGAGTCCAACAAACACAATATCCTGCGATGGCTCAGCAGACTCCACAAGTTTTTAGAAGACCTCAGCCAGTCCCACAAGTTCCTTTGGCGCCCCAACAAGTTCCTCAAGGACAAAATGGCCAGCGTTACGCGCAAGAGCAAGTTTGTGTGTTCCCTACGGGACGTCGATATCACAGACTCAGATGTGGCATGGTACGCAGTAATCCTGGAAGAGTACGAAGACTCAGCGTTGCAGAAGCAGTTCAAGGAGGCCGCAGACCTTGTCGTCAATGCGGTTCCCCTGAACTTGGTTAGGACATTCGGGGTGGACCCCAAAGGATGGCTAATTAATAATCGAGAATGCAGAGTTCATGAAGCTGATGGCTATGTGGACTACATGTTCGGAGGTGAGCCATTTGTGATTGTATGATTGCATGTGGTGTTTAAATCTTAATTTGTAGCGTGGAACGCATTTTGCATGTTCACAGTTCAGTGTGCAGCATTTAGGATGTACAAGTGTTGTGCGATGCTATAACATGTCTTGTCCTGTGAAGTTTGCTTAGCTGTCCAAGGAGCAAACAGAGAGACCCCACGCCACGCAAAAGCGGTGAACCAGCACAGCCCACTGGCCGCACAAGCAAAGCCTCAAAGGACTGCCAGGCGGGCAAGGAGTTGCTGCAAAGTGGGCATGGCGGCCTTATCACTGACGCAGTGCGCAGCCTTGCCGACAAAGGTGATCATGTTGCTTTGACGGATGGCCCGATTTTTCTGGCTAATTATCCAGCCTATGAGAGGGATTGGGGCCAATTTTGCCTGCTTGGAAGCTTGCTAACCCACTTTTCAAACTTCCCTGACGGTGAACTCATACGCCAGCCAAACACTTGTAGTCGCACTTTCTCGCACATCCACGCCAATTACAGGAGTGACGCACTTCCATCGACTCAGAAGCTCGCAGTGGCAGCAAGACCATACAAGCAAAAAGGCAGAGGCAAGCTAGAAGGCGAGTCACAAGTTCTTTGCCGATTACATTGCTGACAGCGGTACTTGAGCTCTGTTTCCGTCACCAAAGGGGACGGGAACTTCAGTAGTCCTCAAAGGGGGTTGACCGCAGTATGAAGCCCCACAGAGCCAATGTGGCGCCGAGCTGCTATACATGTTGGTGTGGTGGAAGGCAGAGGGTCGCTGATTCCTGCCCCCGCACCTTGTCGCCTGCTGCCCAGAGGGGAGCTTCTCCCACTTCCTGGACCATTATTACCTTGTCAAAAGTTGTAGCAGTGGGGTTAGGAACGTCGCCTTAGCTGAGAAACTTCGATACCACCCGTGAGCTCGTTCAAACAACTAAAACTTCAAGTTTCACTTTCTAACAAGCCGCAGTCAACGTAGTTGGTCCCAGTCACTTCCGAAGCACAAGCAGGCTAGCGCACACTCGAACTTCTCTTTTTCTAAAAACCCAAATCCAGAACAAAGTCAGGTTCTTTTGCAACTCACTTTGAGCCTTGATGTAGCGTCACAGTCTCAGCTTGCTGGAAAACAACAAAAGGTTGGAATCAACAATCCACATGACATATGTCCTTTACATGCCAAGGTGGATGCTCTCAAATGTTGTTACCCCCTTTGATAGTTCAGGATTTGAGTGAACAATCACATCAACATTGGAGAACCAGAAAATTCATCGCCTAGTGCAATAAGCTTCTGGTAGAGCTCAAAACATCACATGACTGAACGCTAACTGGTCCAATCAAACAAAAGAGTCGTCCCTTTACTTCAAAGTTTCACTTTGGAGAAAAGTTGAACGACTTCAGATCTTACCACTCTTCAGCACAACTGCAAAACAACTGCGTAGACTAGAAGGTGGGGGACCTCTAGCGGTCCATTGCTTTTCGCCACCTTTCTCAACAGCTTGCTGTCTGGCCATCTTGGGGGCCTTTACTTGATCTAGAGCCGTCAGGTTCTGATTCACTACTCTGTGCCGGGTCCTGATGCAGGCCCGTCGGCTCCGGGCCCGAGACCGCTCATTACCTCCGGTTCAGCTGCAGCTCCTCCAAAATGCCGTTGTCCTGGCAGATGGACCCCTAAGTTGAAGGTGCAGTCAGACGGTAGCCTCAGGTACCTGCATGCCCATATGCCACAGAATTCCCATAACCTCGACCTGAGAGCGCCTGGAGCACTCTCTCCGAACAAAGGAAGGTTGGAGGTACAATGCATGCAGTCTGAAAAGGATACGGTAATCATTTGTCCTGACCGACAAGGAGTTGGTGGATACTGTGCAATCTTGGGCTCCAATTTTGCTTAATGATGACGATGATGACGTGATTCATGAAAGAAAGCTTCAGCTGACAGCAGCAGTGCGTTGGCTTTTGAATGTTCGAGCAGCAATACCTGGGGTTGCCAATGGAATCGCAAAAGGGATTGTTTATGAGTCGTTGTTTCTGGTCGAATGTATGCTAATGAGCCGTTTGATGCCAGCCTATGTGTCATGGAAGCAGGTTTGCCTGGAGTCCCTGTCCTTGTTGTTCCCAAACCTTTTGAAAGATTCCTTGCAAGATTTGCTAGAGCGTAAGAATCTGTTTCCTGGTGAGGGAAGCAAACACAAAATGCGCCTGGTTTTGGAGTGGCACTCTTGCTGTGGAAGCGAGAGAAGGAAAAGCAAGAGGGACCTTTCGTGAGATTCGCCGGTGCCGATTCCAGCCCCCAGCGTGGCCGCAACTGGCTATTGTCATCATGTGTGAGTGTCAGGCAGGATAAAATTGTTGAAGTGTTTCATTGCGTCCAGACTGATTGCAGAGTGTCAGCATCGCAGCTTGCAGAAATCCCTTGGCCATGAGGAGCAGGAGGAAGAGTCAGAGCAGAGCTGCCGTAATCATGCTACATCAGAGTTCCTGCCTCTGATTCGATGTCTGTGGGATGAGCGCAAGTACCGTTGCAATGATGGCGGTGGCTAGGAGGAGGAAGGGCGGGTTATTGCAAGTTCAACCCATCTAGGTTTACAACGATCCTGAGAGACCACATGTTCTTCGCATATTTCGACATGGTTTTGCACCTGAGTGATGCGATGGAGCCGCGGGCGCATTGGGGTGAGAGTTGCCCATGCCACGATCCTGGGTTTGCAGGCTCGGAAAGCTGACGCCGTGCCTTTGCCTGTCCTCACAGCCCAATGGGGCGCTCCATGCTGAGCTGGAGTTTACTTTGAAATTGATTTTCTGCGTCGCCTGCCTTGGAAGCTTACCCTTTTGGCTGATCATGATCTGGCGCTGGTCAGACGCGAACTCCAAATTACAGTGTATGACTTCGATGCGCAGCCCACAGAACGCCAAATGTCATCACACAGCCTTGTTCGTCATCTCTTGGACAAGTCTAGCAGCATGCAAGCTGACATGCACAATTTGGCAGGATCTTTTGAAGCGTCCCATTCCATAGTAAAGCGCAAGGTGCCCCAAATGCTGCAGGACCCGTAGTCAGTTTGTCTTTGCGGCTTCGCCTGTGCTGGAGGAAGTAGCGACGCAATTTTCCATCGCACAACGTGTGAAGAATTTGCCAGGCCTGGTGGCTTACACTTACATCCAGAGATTGTCAAGGCGCAGGGACAGTCAGGGAACAAATGGGCATCGGCAACGGATGAACAAAGTCTTGTACCCGGCAGATGTTCAAGGCCTTTCCAGATGTAGCCCACATGGGATGTCAGTGACCAGAGGCACAAAGACAAGCAGCAAAGAGTCACCGCAAAGTACACAGCCGAAAAACTCCCAGTAACCTTTGACAATCTCCGTGCATCAGCTCTGCATGTATTGTGGCAAGTTTGCCAGCACATGAGCTGAAAATCCGCCCTCACTTGTCCTAGCCAGCAAAGACAACCAAGAAGCTGCGTTTGCAGTGTTCGGGGTTGGGCTTGGAATGGCCAACTGCTCACGCACGCTTACAGCCACATCGTTTGCATGAAGCCGCCCAAGCATGCCAGCACTTCCTGGGGCCAGGACCATAGTTCGTCGTCTGCTGGGGTGAGCACTCAGCACCTTGAAGAACACCTGCCTGCATTGATCTACATTGCCTGTCTCTGCAACGGGCCCTCTACCTCTGCTGCCTGTGCCTCTGCCACCGCCAAATCAATGCACAACAACCCTTCAGTTCCTGCACTCATGTCTAAGAAGGCAAGCCTGCCATGCACGGAACGCAACAATCGCACATGGGCAGGATCATCAGCACCTTCTGAGTTTCACAAAGCATTTTCTTGGGCAATGCAAACATGCCGATTCTTGCCGGTTCTGGCCGATTCTGGCCGATTCTGGCCGATTCTTGCCGATTCTTGCCGATTCTTGCACGATTCTTGCGATTTGCAGAAAAACTTGAGGCACCAACTGCAAACAATGGACCAGAGCAAAAGCCCAGATTTCTCCGTGCGCAATTCAGGAATTCTGCGCATGAAAAGAATTAATTTCTTCCGAACGCACCGCCGGAGTCCCGGGACACCCTTGAGGTAGTTCTTCAAAACGCCGGAAGAGGCAGCAGGTTTTTCCCTTTGTAGAAATCGGTAATTCTATGCATGAAAAGATGCAGCTCCCAACCATTTATAGTTGTGCTGAAAATCAGTCATTCTGGACAGTGCAAGATGTAGCCAGGCAAGCACCAATTCCCCATAGGTTGTGTCAGTTTTGTGCTCGAGTTGAAGTTCATGCCAGGTTTCATGGTTCTTCTTGAGCCCACACATGACACAGCAACTTCATTCATTGTTCTTATGTCAGGCAAACAGTGCAGCCAACAAAGCCAAAAAGCAGAAAACATGTCTCCAAATTTGGTTGTAGGGTGTCCTTGCGCTCAATTAAGCGTCTCCAGAACATATGTGCATCTCAACTAGAGTCTGAGGGCTCTGAAGATGACGGCGGTGCCATGGAAGGTCAAGAGTCATCCTCAGCCGCAGTTCCAGTTTGTCAGCAATCAGAAGCCGCTCCAATGCAGGAGTCTGAGGTTTTGCCAGATGGGCCGTTGTCATTTGAGCAGATGTTTGAATGGCCTGCCCGTTTTCTGCAGAAGTTGCTTGACATGGAAGCGTGTGATTTGGTGCAAGCCAACCTCAAATCGTTGAAGAGTGTAGTCTTGACAACAAGCTTCTCGGGTGTGGGGTCTCCGGAAGTTGCCTTGAGCATGATAGCCCGGCGCTTGGAAGAGATGGGAATCTGGGATAGTGACACTGTGCGGGTTTATTCCGCTTGTGAAAAAGATGTGCCTTGTCAAGGTGTGCTGACAAGTCATGTCGGGACATGTCGGCCTGAGCATGCCACATGCTGCCACATGCTTCGGAGCAAGAACTTCGAGACTTGTCTTCTTCTTTGCGGAAGCAGCTTGCAAGCATGATTGATAGCGGCCATGAATAGCCAGAAACAGTTCGGGTGTTAGCTGAGCAGTTCCACTTGCGTGCAGAACATGTCCTGGACCATGCAAAGGTACAAAGCCAGGCATACTGTGCAGTGCATCGCCGCTCATGCCCATGCATGCCAAAACAGAGTGAAGGCGGTTTCAGGCTTCACATATGTGTCGCTTTTGTGAAGGGCGCTTATGGAAGTCAGGAAGGTTTTCTGCGTGAAAGCGCCGTGGGTTTTGTGGCTTGGGTGGCCAAAGTGATGCGTCAGAAGCCTCATGTGGTTGTGCATGAATGTGTGCCAGGCTTTGATGAGCAGATTCTTTGCCGGTATTTGAATGCAGGCTACTCATCTTGGTCTCCTCTTTATGAGGTACAGTCCGTTGTTTGGAATGTCTTGCATGAAGGGTTTCCAGTGAGCCGGGACAGGAGGTACACCATTTGTGTGCTGGCAGAATATGAGTGTAGCTCTGTGTTTCAGTTGGAGTCACGTTGGCATGACCTGGTGAATGCAGAGCGGCGTCTCAGTGCTGATGTGTACTCGGAGTCTGATCTTGATATGATCCGTGAAGATTGGGCATGCAGCCGCAGCTTGCCTGCAAAGCGAAGGGCGTCTAGGGGAGGCCTGGCTAATTGGGCATGGGAGGCTTTGATGTTGCCTTCTTCGCGAAAGGTCCTGCAAGCTTTGCGGCAAGATGCTTCTGAGCAAGAGGGGTTTTGGTTGGCAGACCTCGGTGCAGCAGAAGCTGATGTGCGTGCCCGAGCCAGTGCACCTGATGGCAGGCCTTTGTTCCGGTGGCTTGTCAATGAATTTGTCCCAAAGCAGTACATTTCAGCCTCGCCTGGTGCCCCTGCATGTGGGGCACGTGCCAACTCTGCTACGATCGAGCAGGTTCTTCATCGATTCCTCTTTGCCAGAATACCAGCGCCCTGTTCATCCGCTCGAGGTCTTTTGCATGCAAGGCCTACCTCTGTACCTGCCAGAAACTCACCCTGCCCTTCAGTGCTGGCACATGAAAGAGGTGCTAAGGCGCGCCATGACTCAGCACGGCTTGAAGTTGCGGGACATGTGCAATATGGCCGGCAATGGCAATGTTGGTGCTGTGGGGCAGATCATGTGCTTCGCCATGTGTAATTATAAGTGGTCTGCGATTTCAGCCAATCAGGCCCAGGCTGAAACAGGAATGAGTGGCGTGACAAATGAGTGGTGCAGCAGCATTCTGATTCAAATCATGATAGAATCATGCTTGATGTCGGCCTGGCGATTACCTTGCCACTGCTTGCCTGCTTGCTGTAAAGTTTTCGTGCTCAGTTTTTGTTGTGAGAGCAGTGCCCAACTTTGCCCTGCTGGCTAGCTGCTAACAACATCCATGGCTTTGGAGTCTGATCTTGGCTTGGAGGTTCTTGAGGAACTTGGCCTTGATGGTGAGCAACCTGATTCTGATCAGGAGATGGCTGAGGCTGAGGAAAGTCCTTCCAAGCGAGGCTCCAAGCGGGGTCGTGAACCTAGTGAATCTGCAGGTAGCAAGGGCCAGGGCAAGGGCAGAGGCAGCCTACGTGAGGCGGTGGAAGCTCTGCTTCGCCGCCAACATTGGTCCTGGAAAAAAGGGCCGTCGCGAAATCCTCGATGTGAGGACCCTGCGCAATTAGGGTGCCTTGTGCGGGAGCAAGGATGGTGGCCCCGGCTCAAGCACTATGTCAGCATCATCACAGCCACCAAAGCCGTAGGTCCCACGCATGGTCTCACTGTATATATTAACACCAAGTACTCTGACGTCATGGGAGATATCCCGGGTGGCCAGGACAGCGCCGCCAGCGCACTCTCGCGTAGTCTAGGCATTTTGGTTACAGTCTTCCCCCCATGCCTGCGGCCCTAATTGCCAACTTCATTAGTTTGGCAACCGCATTAGGCGCATCGTTTACGGAGGCCGAATACCGCGCTAGAACCTCCCTATGGGTCAGTCAGGACCGGCAGACACATCAGCGGCCAACAGCTGGTGAAGCTCAGGCCGCTGTTCGCAGTACGTTGCCGAGCCGGGAGACGCCTTTGAATCTTAATTTTTGGCCCAAGCCGGCGGAGGCTTTGTCATTGGGCACCTATACCGAGGAACCCTAATGCTATATTTTAGAGACATCACCTGCCTGACCTCTCATCGCATTGTACACCTCCGGTCAGGAGTACCTCGTTCAACCCGCGCAACTGGACAGGCTACACTCACTACGCCCCTCCGCAGACACACAGAGAGGCACTTGCCCCCACCAGTCGAGGGCAAGCCCATGTCGCTACGGGAGCTTTATCAAGTCACCTTTAGAGGTGTCCAACAGGGGTGCACATGCTCAGGAGGCGTACGAGCTCTTCAGCTTGATGGTTCACAGCGCGGCGATTCATCTGGCGGGAGGGCACCTCCGCTTCGAGCGCATCCAACGCTCCCCACTGGCTCAGGCACTGGACAAGGCCATGACCTATGCCTGCTCAATCATTCCAACCACTGTTATGCAAATTCTGTGGTTATCATGCTCCTGCGCATGCATTGCACTGTTCACGCGCGTACCACTGCAGAGCTAGACTGCTTCTTAAGCCGTCTCCACAGGAGGTCGAAGAAGCTATTGTGGTCGGACATCGCATGGTCCAATTTAACACGTGGATGGGCCAGACCCTCATCACAGCATGATGTGGCCGAGTTTCTGACTTTCTTGAGTGGCAAAGGACACTTTCAGACTCCTGCGTGCCTAGGAGGGTGGCACTCCCGACGACACATGCAGGGTGTCCAACTGAGAGATCGGGGCATCACTTGGCCGCTCCCTCTGCGTCAGGTCCTGACTCCGAACCAAACCCTAGCAGATGCCATACAAGCCTGGCACGCTCAGGAGGGGATGCATGCGCTTCCAGCTGAACCGCATGGGGAATGCAGGGGACCGGCGGGCATTACCAAGCAGTGACTTTCTGGAATGGCCAAGCTTGGCTGCATGATGACGGTCAGAAACCCAGAAAGCTTCGCACTCGTACTGATGTTGAGGCTAATTGCTATCTTGTGTGCCTTGCGCATGCCCTGATCTGAGCAACCGCATGGAGGTCACCTCCGGATGCGACTGTACAGTAGTCTCTTTTGATCGCATCTAGGACCTCTATGTCTCACTGAGGTTACCTCATTGTAGGCGCCAGTGCTACTGCTAGGTTCTACGGAACGGGTAGTACGGCAGTTGACAACTGCTCTCAATAGAAGAGCCGCATATCAACCGATATGTGTAGTGACACGCCTGGTGAGACCTGCTCGCTGCGTCTGAAAGAAAGTTTTGATTTTATCCAACATGTCCATGTTCACATCGCTTATATCCAGCCTTTGGATTTCTGCGTAGGAAGCTCATGCGTTCCACTTTGGAAACCCCGCCTTCCTATGGCGGGTAGTTTGCATACTGCCTTTTCTTCCATCTAGGAGGTCTACACTGCGTAGCGTGCCAGATAGACCAGCCTGGTCTCAACATGTAGTGTGCACATAGACCAGTCCGGTCTCGACATGTAGTTTGCAGATAGACCGCCCTGGTCTTTGCGTAGCTTGCAGACAGGTCAGCCAGACCTACAGCATAGTAGTCAGGTAGCTTCAGCAACGCTGTTTCCTTCCTCCCAGCCACTATGTACTCTCGTTTTGGTAGTACTTTCTTTCGCTGCCTTTTGCGTACGTGGCTGGGGGGCTGGGATACATGCATTTAGCTTTATCGCAAATCTACACCTGCGTGTTCCACCAATGCCACAAAAGGAGTGATTGAGTTGGAATGCCGATTCCTATTTCGGATATGTTTTGGTGATAGTATTTGTGAATACTATTTTGCGGAAGTTGGACTTATGACTTTGGAGTATATGTATCACTTTGGGAATGGTTGGATATAATACAAAACAGAGACAAGTGGAGACAAGGAGCCCAGGAACCCGGCAATGGACACCTACAGACACGAACCATGAAGGGAGACAAGGGGAGACATTGGGAGTCAAGGAGCCCAAAAACCCTGCAATGGCCACCCACAGAGACGAATCATCAAGGGAGACAAGGGGAGACAAGCGGAGACAAGGAGCCCAGGAAACCGGCAATGGCCACCCACAGACACGAATCATGAGGGAGACGAGGGGAGACAAACGGCGACAAGGAGCCCAGGAACCCAGCAATGGCCACCAGAATGTCGGCAAAGCGCAGCTAAAAAAGGAATTTAGCACCCCAAAGCACTACTGTTTCGAGAATTAGCTTGTTTTTTGTTTTCCCACGCAGAGTGCAATTGAGCTTTCAGCCTAAACATGGGCATGCGTGACGAATTTATTGTTTACATGCTTACCTGCTGTAGCGCGTTCCCAGTTCAAGCTGGTGAGTGCGTAACAAATTTTGTCCCACCCAGCCCACCTTTGAAGTTGAGTCTTTCGCCTCATACTGATATGGGAAAATCTGGCGGTTGAGTTTTTCGCCTCAATATATCGGGACATTAATTCATTATGCATCTCACGACAGTGTATGGGCCTAGTCCTATTGTCGTGGTTGCCTGACTCGTGAGGACAGTTCCCCTGTGTCTTGAAAAGTGTGCTCGTCCGCCTTGATTGGATTGCGCATAAATTTCCCGTAGGTTGATTTCATATTTGATGGAAGCTCCATGTGTGGTGATTTGCAAGCATTCAAACCTTGAATGACTAACCGTTTTGTTTTTGTCTTGGATCAGCCTGGAGCTGGAGACCAAGCTGAGAGGCAGCGACGGCAGGCTGATGGACGCCATATCTGCCCTGACGATGACTATTAACATGATGCTCCGAACCTGTGCAGAGGTCCGCTCTTATTAAGCATCTCAATGCTACGTCCTTGATGCCCGTTTTTTTCCTTTTTGGGCTTGCGTCCAGACTCGATGCTTGGTCTGCTATGTCAGCCGGAACTGGCGCAGGGGAAGCAATCAAACAAAATGCTTCAGTGAAGAAGCCCATGGCGTGCATCGTTTGGCAGAAGCAAACCCATATTGAGATATGTTTTGAATGGGGAATCGTGGCTGCATGGAGGCTTAGGATTAGGATTGACTAGAAATTGTAGGGCTCTGCAGTTATGGGCGTAGCCAAGCTACTGGTAGCTAACTTGTCAATCCAAAGCGCTTCCAAAAGCTTTCCTTATATAGCTGGGATTGAAACTCTAGGCCGCAATTCCAAATCAGGGTTTGAACACGCTGGAGATTTTGACGAGCTTCCTGCAGCTGAATGCGCTGCTACATTGGCACCAGGAAACCATCCACTTGTTGCTGAAGCATCCCACTGCTCAAGGGAACCGTAGGACAAGCCAAAAGTCTGCGGCTCGCCTTGCTTGCTTGTGGCAATCGTATCAAGTTTCCTGGAAGACCTGAACACAAAACGTCTAAATGCTGCCTCAAGCCTCCCAAATCAAACATTCGAACCCGAAATTTGAACAAGGCTTGAACCCAACCAGCCTAAGCTACCATAAGATCTTCAGGCCCGCAGTAGAGATTCTAACTTTGGTAGCTGCTCGAACCACTCTTGCCAGCAATGGAGTCGCGAAGTCTGGCCGCCCTGGCCCGAGGAAGAGGTGGATACAGGAGTTTGGGATTTGCGACCTAGGGCCCAGGGCATTGCTCCTGAATCTGTCACATTAAGCGTAAACCCCTTGGGATTGTTTCCACTGGGCGGGAACATGTTGAGATAACTGAAGAGCGGCCGAAAGAGAGGGCCTGTAAGCAGAACGAAGGGAGAAAGTTAGGAAATCCACTTCATCCTTACCGTCACGACTCGGAAGTGGTGGAGTTGATGTCAAGAATAATCCCAACCCTGTAATATCTAAGTTTTGCCAGTAAAGCTCCAGGGAACGTTTTCCCGTACGGTTTGGCACAAGATGTCCACAATTCAGAACCATACTTGTAGCTGTATTGTGTCTTTGACAGTTGGCCTTGCAGCGCGATCTGATGAGGTCTTCCTTGTTCCCCAACTGATCACGCGCTTGCCGGCAAAAAACCCAGTAGACGGTTAAATTTGGATGTCAGACATTTCATGTTCGGTAGTCGCAGATTTCACGTTGAAACTACCAGGCTGAGGAAGTGCACTTGCCGCATTTGGGATCACCTTGGATGACGCCAGAAGAAGTACCCGGGTTTAGTGAGGGCAGAATACGTCAACAATCATGACGAGCCCCAACCCCAAACCCTAAACCCTGGCAGCTTCTGTTGTGGAGGCAGTGCAGAGCTTTCCTTCGAGGAGTTCCTTCATGGCAGGATCCTCAGATCTGACCACAAGCGCTTAACATGGTACTCTACTGTAGGAGCCATGTCTTCTAGACACATATATAAATCCCCTCTATAACTATAACCCCGTCTAAAGCCCGAACGTAAACATCCATATACCCTTCTTATCACGGATCCACGATGTTGAGACAGCCAGGTCTGGCTGAGTTGCCGCAGATTGGTGGGGGTCTCAGACCTGATTGTGCAGGACTTGAACTTCTTCTGGCACAGAGGTTGTGTAGAGGATTATATAGGACGTAGGAGTTTTTATACAGGATTTGTGTATGGCCCACTCGAACAGTGCTTGACGTGAACGATTGGGGGATATCGAAAAGATTGCCTATCACGTGTATGCGGATGATAGTTTAAAGTTCGGGATTCACGGATAGGCTTCCGATATCATTTTGACACTTGCAGGTGCATCATGAGAGCCGAAACCGTACGTTAATTCTGATTTCAGAGCCTTCTGTTTTTGGAAGGGATTAAGTAGCGCAACTAGGGCCACAGCCAAAAGTAGGGAACGTATAGCCACATGGATAGCTACCCATGAATCTTCGAATGTCTGCTCAAATCAGCAGCCCCTCAGATGTCTCGCGTTACGATTGGTCTTTTCCTTCATTTGTTGTGAATCCTGAGCCCCGAAGCTTCTTAATCCCTTCCTGAATAATCAACCTTCCCCCCAAAACGGAACCCAACATACTACAAGGACTACTTATCAGCAGGGGGTGCGGGGGGGGGGTTCATCGTTAGGGGGGTGATTAACTAAGAAGTCCAGCAATACATATGTTTTTCTCCGAGATTTTCAGACTTGCCCCAATTGTTCTGACTTGTCCACGAGCAATGCGTACAGATCGCCCATGGATTTTGGTCCTCAGGGCCAGTTACTTCATAGTTTCCTTCCTCCTAGGGCTTAAAGTTTACCGTTTCATGGTTTAGGACGGGGATCTCGGGTGTGGACAGCGAAAGCGATGTATTCAAGCCGAACAGAAAAATCCCTGCTCAACTGAGGCGGGGCCTACCCCTTGGGTTATTCAACCTCTTAAATGATCGGACTGTTAAACCCGTAAAACCTTTAGCCAACCCTAAACCTGCTGAATCCCCAAACCCTAAACCTTACCTGGAGATCCTAATTGACCATACTCATGGTACCGTATAGTGTAAAGTTGATATTGATTACAGCGAACTGGATCTCCTAAAGCCCAAAGCCTCATTCAAAGCCAACTGAGGCGGCGCTGAAAGTCAGGCATTGCGCCGTCTGTCCAGCTTAGGAAAACGGGTTTCCCTGAAAAGGCGGTCATCTGAGGTAAGACCAGGATGTTTTCATGAGAGGTACAGTATGGTTCTGGTTTCCTTCATAGTCTTGGTGACTATTGCTGGGGCGTCTGATTGGGGCAACCATGGTGGAAATAGCAGAGCCTCTCATCATCATGAATGAAAGGTTTTGTGTTATAGTCCCCCTTATGTAGATAGAATCTGGCTTTGGGTATATTTTGATAAGATCCCCATATACCCCATATTCTATCTACTTGAGGGGACTAGCTGGTGCCAGGGTCAGCTTTCTGATATCTTTGGTCTGGGCCGATTGTTGTGGCTGCCTGTAGGATGTTTGAAGTTATGTTGGTTTTCAAAAACAGCTAGCAAGTATGATGCTGAGTTCGAGAATCTTGAAAAGTCTTGAAATGACGGGACTAGTTGAAGACCCCTCCGTGCAGGCGCCCGGCTTTGCTTTACAGCAAATCCGCCTCAGATTTTCGGTGTGTTTTTTGTGGTTTGCAGAGGTCTCACGCGGCTTTCGCGCGGCATTCTGACATCCTTCCTCCACGGGCACCTAACACCTAAGACAAATCAGCACCCGAATCATTCGGAGGGCTTATATCTGGCAGGGGTCGTAAACAGGGACACGTTCTGTTTTGTTGCGCTGCCGCTGATGGAAGCGACCCCGCATGCTCTGGCTACCAAGATCCCCAGAGAACACCTACAGCAGTGACCCACCCGGATTTTCGAAAGGTACCAGTGTAGCCTAAATATCCCGAGAGGATAAATCCTTCAACCCTAAGCTTGTGAAGCTCTTGCAGGCCTCTCCTGTGTTGCCTGTGCAGGGACCTCAATGTGTGGACACAGGGTTTGAGAATTCAATCTGGGTCTTTTTTTGCGTTGGGCCACCCAAGACATGGTGGTATGTTAGAATATACGTATATACATATATATATATATGTATATCTATATATGTATATAGCAACCTTCGTATGATTACTATTTTCCCTGCTTTTGATGGGTCGGGGCTCGTTTTAAGCTGGATGATTCTATCTAGGACTTGCCGTAAAGAGCCACTTGGTTGACAACTTGTTGGGGAGGATGTTCGGGGTTTAGGAACGGTTTAGGGTTTACTGTTTAGGGTTGTGATCGCCGAAGAGTGTACGTTGGCAAAAGCTCGGCCATACCATCAACGGTATGTTCTACGCCTGCGCGCCAAGTGTGGCCATTTCTCAAAAGTGTACAGAACCTTTACCGCACATTGCGCCGCTTAAGTTCATCATTTGAATTAACTTGTCATCTCAGGAAGGTTGTAAAGTGTAATACGGGATTTTACTAAGTATAACCAGGTCCCTATAGAAGTCTCATCATAGTCGTATGATCTTTAGCTTGTAGGTTGGCATAGCCGAGGTCCCCTTATGAGACTAAGGCTGACAGTTCAGTCTTATCAAAGTTGTAGCAGTTGTGCGGACCGTGCGCCGTAAAACGTTAGCCTGTAACCACCGAGTTTAGGGTTTCGGGTTTAGGGTTATGTTTAGGCGTTAAGGCTTTTTTGCGTTCCTAGAAGTTGGTTTGAGTAGGGCTTGTTTCTTCAAATGAGAAGGTGCCAGAAGACGGAAAAAGGTTCTCCCCGCATAGCTTGCAGACCTGAAATCCTAAACCGAAAGTCCTAAACCCCAAATTGTCAACCTTAAACCTTATATAGCTCCTAGACTCTAAGCCCTAAACCCTACACCATAAGAAGGATTGTTGACCCTGAGGAACTTGCTGGGGTATCTCTACTTATTCCTGCTATTCACAGAGATTCCCGCCCGGGGTTTGATCTAACGGTCTGGCCACCTCGGGAATCTTGAAAATTGCAACATAGCCCTGCCTGGGGGATTCCTTGGAAAAAAGGTATGAAACACTGTGGATCATAATCCCTGGCCTTGTATCATCCTTATAGTGCCAAAAACATTCAATTCTTACATGGTACGTAAATCTATCCCGCGTTACCACATAGCCTGGCGTCGGTCTGATGTTTTGGAACCTTGAAGGGAGGTCTCGGGCATCAGGGTCAAGTATTTAGGGTGTGAGGTTTAGGGTTTAGGGTTTGAGGTTTAGGATCTAGGGTTGGGGGTTTAATGCGGGATTTTCTGTTTTGCGAAGTTGCCTGGGTCTGACCGTAAGACTCCGACACACGAGGCCTGGATCCGCACCAGATCAGCGGGATGTCAAGGAACTCCTGCAGGCCTGCCCAAGCCCGGCCATGAGCCATACTGTTGATACTAAAAATCCTGCATGACCTTACTATGCTATAGTATCATTATTCCCAAGGTTTCAGGTATATATCTAGGGTCATGCAGGATTTTTAGTATCAACCGTAGTAAGCTGTGAACAGGTGCATTTTCAAAAAGCTGTGTTCCTTTGAGTATGTTCAGCCACCAGTGAAGTCGAAACCCTCAACCCTAAACCCTAAATCAGGGAAGCCCTGAAGTCACTAGGTGTTTTTGTGCTCAAAAAGTTTCCTGTGAGCCCAGCAACCTGGGGGTTTCCCACAATTAGGGTTTAGGGTTTAGGGTTTAGAGTACCATTTTGGGGTAAGGATTATAGTATATTGGGGTCTATATTGGGGTCCGCTTATTTTGGGAAACTACCACCTGTTGGTTGAGCACGCTGCTCTTTCACCATGGTTGCCCTTCATCTCTCAGGAGTTGAATGCGGCGGTCCAAGGGAAGGCCGAGATGGAACGTGAGTTGCGGACAGGCCCTCAGGGACAAATAGAGCATCGGCGTCTGCTAGACTTCTTTCATGTCAGACGTTTCGTTGAGCCTCGTGGATCGTAGAAGGCAAGCGTTTGGCCACATGGATAGGAATGTGAAATTCTTAGCATTGCTTGCAGTTCACTGGGAGTTCGAGTGCAATAGAACAGCCGACTCTTCAGCAACGCCAAGCTTGCAACACATGCGAGGCTTTGGACATGTGACAAAGTCAATCGCTCACGATCCATACTTGTTGACGACTGATGCTGGGTTACGCGCAAAGCTGCAGAGTGGCCAAGGACTACGCAAAGTCTTCACCAAGCTCTGCACCAGGACCTCCTGCAGGAGCAGAGCAGGTACCCTGAATTGCAGCGCAGGATAATGCCCAATGCTCCTTCTTCGTACTGTCTTGGGAATCTACTGATTGATTTGGGAAATAACTTGGATGAAGTCCAATGGCAGACTTGCTGGCCTTATAAAGCATGTTCCCACATGCAGCTCTCACTTCGAATCAGACAGCTTTTTTGCTGGAAGCAAGATCCCAGTTGCGACCTGCGCTAGGTCACGCGATCTTTGAAACGAATTGCGGCGTGCCAAAGCTGATGATGTCCACATCCTCAGATATGTCACGGATTGATGCGATTCGCGTACGCTTGTTTTGCGTTTGCTGGGGAAGGCAACTGGATTCGCATCTTGCTTTGCTTAGTAGACCACGCACCGCGAGGGAATCCTTTCAGAGCTGGAATCGGATGGAATCGGCTTCTAGGGATGTGATATATGCTGCCAGAATCGTATCTGACTCTAGATACTGGAAGCTGAGGTTGTGGGTCGGCTTTTTGAAGCGCCGCATGCCCGCGCTGCTGGAGGCCAGCCCGCAGAATGGTTTCCCTTTTCATTCAAGTTAGGCAGGCAGAGGATTTCCTTCGGCACGCACAGACACCCTTACTGCGCACCCCCTCTCATCGTGTGACCCGTGCACCGAGCGGGCCCAAAAACCCCATGTGTCTATTGTTTTCAAGATCAAGCGCCTGTTGCCATTTTCTTCCCATGTATCCTGAGGGGCACATGGAGAGTGACGGTAAGTTTGCAATGTCGGAATGTTCGAGGTCCTATTCCAGACAGCCAGGCCGGTGCCTCACAGGGCTTAGTCTACGCAAGCTATTGAATCTGCTGTGATTCACTTGCTTCGTGCCCCAAAAGTGGCAGCATTCTCTTTGCTGCTGCATTGCTCTGTGCGGATATATTTCGTGCCATGCTGATCTTCTTGGTTGGCACTGTTGAAAAGGTTCACTTATTGTCCTTTTTCTTTGCGTTTCGGACATGACGCTGAGAGCAGTAACCTGGACAGCAAAGGGCAATAAAGGGGGTTTTCATCGCAACCCCCCTGCACGGCGCTCCTTGCTCTCTGCACCCTGCGGTGGCTTGGCAGTATTGGCGCGCAAGTACTTGATCACGATGTTTGACCCTTGCAGGAGTTCAAAGCCGTCGTTCGAGAAAAGGCCGAGATGGAGCGTAAGTTGCAGACAGGCCCTCAATTGCTCGGTTTGCCACTTTTTGGGACAAATAGAGCATCAGCGTCTGCTAGACTTCTTTCATGTCAGACTTCTCTTTGAGCTTCATAGAAGGCAAGCGTTTGGCCACATGTATAGGAACGTGTAGTTCGCAATCCACCCAGCGCAGGAGAGGTCATGTGCCCACAAAGTCAATCGCTCACGATCCATAATATGTATTCACAGCTGATGATCTAACCCCAGCTTCTGTGCACGGGCCAGGAAGCTTGGCTTGAGTAGGAAGCTGCAGTGTGGCCAAGGACCATGGAAACTGTTCTTCAAGCTCTGCACCAGGACTTGCTGAAAGAGCAGAGCAGGTACCATGAACAGCAGCACAGAGTAGAGCCTACTTGAAGGTTCATGGTGTTTA